>OZ023260.1:990640-1031454 GCA_964007305.1 Netelia melanura
CCTCCCCCCGCGCACCTCTCCCCCCACATCCACGGCCGCTCGAGCTCACGGCGAACTCGGCGACCGCGGAGTGGGGGAAAAGGAGTGGGGGAAGGAGTGGGGATAGGAGTGGGGGTCGCCATAGTGGCCGCAGTACTACTTGGGTAGTTAAAATAAAATAAAAATACACGTGTTTCATAGTTTTTCGTTTATTCAATTATTTAAAAAAATATATAGAAAAACAGGGAGTGTTGCCTGGGGGCAACACTGAGACACAAGCTTAAAAATTATATAAGAGAAAGTTATGAGAGGTGGAAGCTCCTGAAGCAGTTCTTGGTTTTGGTATAGCATAGTGCAACCCCGCATTTTTCGCATGTATTGTGAGTAAATCCAGTGCACTTCGGGAGTTTGCACCTAATTTTTTTATCGGACCATTGGGGCCAGTGCCCAATTTGGTCTTGCCGTACTGCCGTAGGAGGTGCATGCTGTGCAGGTCCTTTACGTTTTTTTGCTTGTATCTCTTTCTCCAGCGATCGGCGACTAGACATACTAGGCTTTATACCCAATTTACAAAGAGTCACTGCAACATCAAGACGAAAATCCGCTGAAGATAAACGACATGGGAGGCCTTTGTCTTTACAGACTCTTTTATATAGTAACCATGAGTTGGCCATTGTCAGGTCCAAGTAGTGATAGAATAGACGTATTTGCCATCGTTTGCTACGCAACTGTATCTTGTATATCCCCATGATGCTATCAATCAAGTCAACACCACCCATGTGGCGGTTGTACTCGCCTACAACATTTGGTCGTTTTATGCTCACGTACCTGGAGTTCTGTTTGTCCCATCTACGAACATCAGTTTCAGGCTGTATTCCAGCAAAAGTAGAAGCCAGAGTGACAATTTTATTGTCTTTCCATGCAACATTAGATATGTCGGTGCCGTTGACATCCGCTACATATTCTTCTGAATAACCTCTGGGTTTTTTCAACATCTCCTTTTCTGGTAGCAACTTACAGTCTGGGATTCTATTTTTTCTAATCGTACCAAGACCGTGAATGCCTTCTTTGGCCAAATATTCCAACAGACGAAGAGAGGTAAAATAATTGTCAAAATACAATTGGTAATTTTGATGCCTTGGAATCATGCGCGCTAACCTCATGACGACGTTTGATGCTGCACCCAAATCTGGCTCCTCTGGAAGCGTAACGTTTTCCTTGCCAGTTTCAATTTCTGTTTTATAGGCATAACCAGTAACGCCACTCAACACGTAGATTTTGTAACCCCATTTGTGTGGCTTTTGAGGGTTGTATCGCTTCAACACATTCCGTGCTTTGGTGGAACACATTTGCTCGTCAACACAAAGGTGTTCTTCCAAAGGGACCTTCTTGTAAGCTGCATTGCAAGACTCAACCACTGGTCTAATTTTGAAAATTCTGTCATGTTCAGGATCGTTCCTAGGGACATTTTTACTATTGTCGTTGAAGTGTAAGATTTGGCGTATTTTTTCAAATTTATTCAATGACATAGTATCCTGTATTATTGGGGTACCAAGTATCGGAGTCCAGTGGTTCGTAACTCTAGGTAATCGAATAAGAGACATTAGATAAACAATACCCATAAATTGCCTGATATCCATTTCTGTCACACGAAAAGTGCTATTAGGATCATTCTGAACTTGATAAAGATTGGTCTCCTCTGAAATCATCGTGATAAGTTCTTGTGAAAAGAGGTAAAAGAAAAACTGGATAGGAGTATCTAGTTCTTGAAGTCCAGCGCCCAATATCTTATTACCCTTGAACCTAAGCTGCTCGGTATTCAACTGTAGGCTCTTCTTCTTCCAGCGTAAATTCAGTTTAGTAGGTTTCGATGTAGTGGGTCTTGATTGATTGCTTTGAGCTGATGAAGGTTGAGCAACGGCAACGTTTGATGTAGTTTCAGTCCTTGGTAGTAATGGAACTGAACTCTCATGGCTATTTTCTAAGGTTTCTATAATAGAATCCACGTCGATATCTAAGGTGGAAGTATTGTCTTCAAAAGTTTCTAATTCAGGTGAAAAATCTGGGTCTGCTAGGCTGTCATCATCAAAATCCAAACCGTCCTCGCTGTCATCACCATTCTGCAGAATCGAAGTAATATCTTCCTCCAAAAGGACTCGAGGAGGACGCTTACGAGCTGCCCTGGATGACGAAATAACACTTATCAATACACACAGAAACTAATACAAAATTATACCCATAAACGTCAATGTAGCTTACGGGCAACAAACACAAATTTTCAAAAAATAGCTAATTAATGATAATATTTGCCATTGATAACGTCAAATATCAAATATTTAGACACTTACCTGTCCATATTATTGAAAATTAACCCACAAAACACGAAAAAACTTTTTTTAAATAATTTTTAATTAGGAGCACGCGCGAACTTGTTAAATTACAACGGCTCAGTGAAAAAATATTCAATTTGTGGCAGGTAACGCCATCTATGGAATATTTTTAGTACCTGGTCGTTACTTCGGTTTGTAGACTACGGTAAACAGTGCATTATAACGTCAAAAAACTAATCGTATGAATTTAGTGGTAGGTGAAGCGGTATGTTGCTTACAGTCTACACCATGATATAGAGGGTTAAACACCGCGAGCGGTGAACCAACATCGTGACACACGGATTCAACTATGAGCTTTTTAACCGCAACAACTTTAATATACGCTATTGGAGCTGGAATTACCGCAGCTGCTGGCACTTGCCCTCCAATGGATCCTCGTTCAAGGATTTATAGTGTACTCATTCCGATTACGGGGCCTCGGATGAGTCCCGTATCGTTATTTTTCGTCACTACCTCCCCGTGCCGGGAGTGGGTAATTTGCGCGCCTGCTGGCTTCCTTGCATGTGGTAGCCATTTTTCAGGCTCCCTCTCCGGAATCGAACCCTCATTCCCCGTTACCCGTTACAACTATGGTAGGCGCAGAACCTACCATCGACAGTTGATAAGACAGACATTTGAAAGATGAGTCGCCGGTACTAAGACCGTGCGATCAGCACAAAGTTATTCAGAGTCACCAAGGTAAACAGTGGACGAGGGAGCTCGCCACCGATTGGCTTTGATCTAATAAATGCGTTCCTCCCATCTCTGGTCGGAACTCTGGTTTGCATGTATTTGCTTTAGAATTACCACAGTTATCTAAGTAAATGTGGGTACGATCTAAGGAACCATAACTGATTTAATGAGCTATTCGCGATTTTACCTTAATACGGCATGTACTGAGACATGCATGGCTTAATCTTTGAGAGAAGCATATGACTACTGGCAGGATCAACCTGGGAGCTTCGTTTTGTGTACGAGAGCTCGAGAGAGGAGAGAGAGAGAGAGACGTTTTATAAAAATAAATTTATTAACGCGCTTTTTTCTCTCTCCTCGTTTCATTTCTCGGTGTTGCCGCCACCGCATAGATGGGGACGATAAGTCCCGACCTACAACACGACGACGCGCTTACACTTATCTTCTTTCACGTTCATAAATCCAGCCTTTTCTTCACGGATAGCACACCTCAAATTTTACACTCTTATATAAACCCGTGTGCTCGTCCGATCAATTCTCTTTCGAAATATCCTCTCTCGTTAACATTTCGTAACTGTTGACACTAGTAAATCTTTCGACTTGGAGCTTCAAGACGTACTCCATTCCATGGGGCACTTTTCTTATATGTTCGTGTTTGGACTATTCTCCCAAATTTATGGTATAGATGGATATGGTATGGTATAGATACGATATTAAATATAACAAGACGATAACGCCTACGGCGGTATACCACATATGAGCCATTCGGTCTAACACACCGGCTTCTGGTAATGCTGCGCAATTATGTTACATTTTATATTCAGCCGATAGTCGACGCATACGAGCCGACCCATCGTCTCTCTTGTAGTTGCGACCTGGTCCGCCTGTCGTTCGACGCCGACCGTGAACGTGCTGGTAGAGAAGAAGAAAAAAAACATATTCAACTTTTGTTGGCGTCGTCTCTAGTATTGTTCAGGGGCGTGGACCGGTGAGGGCTCGCAGACGGCGCGTGGACCTATCGGGGCTTATAAGACGATGCGTGGACCGATCGAGGCGCAGATGCAACGTGCAGCCCGATTCGGTACGAAGTTCGCCTGTGGAGCGTTGAACGTGTTTGTAGAGAAAAAAGCAACAACAAAAAATATTCAATTTTTGTTCGCGTCGTCTCTAGTGTTCGTCGGGCGCGTGGACCGATCGGGGCTCGGAGACGGCGCGTGGACCGATCGCGGCGCAAATACGGTCCGCAGACCACTCGCCTCGCCCAGTTGTTGTGTTTGGGCGACCCAGGTTTTAACGTCCGTTCGCTTATCGAAAAGTGATATCCGAGTGAGTCGTTTGATAATTCCGAGCTTTTGTGGGAGATTGTTTTGAAAAGATCAATCGGGAAATTTAACCATCGTTGGAGATTGGTTGAGAACCACAATCCTACGCGCTCTGCGGTGTCCGTCATCCTTGGAATTTTCTTAGTATGTAGACCGGTTTTAAAGCGCACCGATCTATCTCTACACCAATCAATCTGTGAAGTACTTTGAGATATTCATTGTATGCCCGATCGTTGAGTGACATTGTAATTGTTCTGATACGTTGTATCCCTCCACGCGCATTGGTTGTCTTGGAGTAAAAAAATATATATATTGAAACGGGTGATACCCTTTTCATAAAATGTTTTTTGTTTTGGATCTCGAGCAAAAAATAAACAAATGTGGAACCTCGGGTAAAATGACATAATTTTATTTTCCGAGCCTTTGTTACACGTTTCAGAGAAGTAGATAATATCGATCTCCCATCTTATCTCGTGATCGATGTGTGATATTTGATAGTACCTCGTTTAGGGCTTGATTTGAATTAAGGACATTGGCGCTGTGAGTCATGCGCTACTTGTTGCGAATTTCATGGATAGATGATCGTGTGATAAGAATCAATATGGCGCCGACCACAACAGTGAGAGTTCGCTGTAATCTTGTATCGTATTTCTTAATCTTTTTAAGTGAGTGCAGTGTTCTTTTTCTAATTTGTTCTTCTCCTTTTTGGGAGTGTTTTTCTTTTTCTTGTGTATGTGTGTGTGTGTGTTTGTACGGATATTGATCTGCGGACTCAGGTGAGTGCGCCAATTTTAGTTCTATGAGTGTGAACAGTCGATTTATCCGTTTCGTTTCAGATTCCCTATTTGTTGTTACTTTTGGATTTTCCACATGTGGTCTCAGAATGAAGTCTTCGACGACATGTGAATCCTGACACGATCACGGTGCTTGCTTTGGCAGTCTCCAGGTTCTGCGGTAGTTTTGGCACAGCGATGACTCCGGTGTAATTTTCTGTATCGTCGGTGAGTTTTAGTTACTTCTTTATGTTGATCCTCACGTTTGCCTCGTAGACCACTTCCCCTGATATTGTTGATCTTACCGGTTTTACAGTCCAGATTCCCGTTTTGTCCGCCGAGGCAGCAAATTTGGGCGTCAACTGTAAGCAGTAAGATACCGAAAGAGAGACTGTGGTTTCGAAGATGGCTTGTTGGTATATTCCTCGGTTATTTATATTATTGTTCGGCCTTGTTTATTTACGCAAATCGTCGCCCTCTTGAGAGATTTGCCTTTACTAATATTCTAACTTTCTGTTGCAGGTCTGTTCGTCTCAATATATATATATTGAGACGCCCACACCTGCCACACAAAAGTTACAATATTAGTAAGAACAAATCTCCCAAGAGGGTTACTATTCGCGTCAATAAACTATGACGAACAATAATATAAATACTCGACCGATATATCAACAAGGCACCTTCGAAACCACAGTCTCTCTTTCGGTATCTGACCGTTTATAGTTGACGCCCAAATTTGCTGCCTCGGCAACAAAACGGGAATCTCACTATAAATCCAGTAGGATCGACAATAAGAGCACGTGGTCTACCAGGTAAAAGTAAGGGTCAGCATAAGGAGATACGTGAAACTCACCGACGATCGAGAAGGTACACCCGAGGCATCGCAGGACCAAAACTATCGAACGGGCGATATTTATCAAAGGACGTAGACACGGCACAAGTCGACAGCGTGTTAGCATCAAAATCCACCTAGCATTATCACGCTGAGACCTTACAAGGAAAGGCCAAAAATAAATAAGGAATCTGAAACAGACATGTAAATCATTTGTTCATACCTCGAGAAACTAAAATTGGCGCACTCACCTTAGTCCGTTGATCTCTATTCCGACGACGAACTGACACACACGAAAACGAAAAACACTCGTAAAAAACAAGAACCACACTCCACGCACTTAAACGAATTTACGAATCGCAACTGTCACTGTTACAGTCGGCGCCATATTGATTTTGTCACGCGATCATCTACGCATGAAATTCGCAACAAGTAGAGCGTGACGCACAGCGCCAATATCCAAAACTCAACGCAAGTCATAAACGAGGTACTACCAAAGCTCATACATCGATCACGCGATAAGACGGGAGATCGATATTATCTACCGCCTTGAAACTTGTAACGAAAAGTTGAAAAATAAAGTTATTTTACCCGAGGTTCCAAATTTATTTATTTCTTTCTCGAGAACGAAATAAAAAATATTATGAAAAGGGGTAATACCCGTTTCAATATATATATATATTGAAACAGGGGTATTTCCCGCCCTGAAAACGTGGCACCATTGTCGACCATCCCTGAAAAGAAAAAGAAAAAGCATTAGAAAAAGACAGAAAATCAACGTTAGTTAGGGTCGAAACGGATAGAGCGTAGAATTTCTCACAACCACAAGGAAGGGAAATAAAATATAAAAGGAAGCAACGAACACGGAGAAAGCACCGAAAACTCTACTGTGCACAAGAGCGAGAAAATTCTCAACAAGGCCGGTACATCGCTCTCCGAGAGGGTGGCTATCTCGAGAAGGAACTCGCTGTCGAGGAAAGGAGAGAACGGGTTAAAATAAAGTGTATTTAACATTCTCCACAAAGCTTATATTTTACATCCGCAAGGAAATAGATGTTGGTTATTGCGGAAAAGAGTTAAATCAAGCCGGGAGGAAAATTTTCTAAATCAGCCGGACAAGGAGGTAGTTGTGCGCAAAGGCGCAGCAGAAGAAGAATCTCGAGGGTTGCGGAGTCACACCAAAGAAAACTACACGCAAGGAGACAACAGCAGAGCGGTTAGTCAGCACAGGACTCACAATAACTACGAGCAACGGGACAAGGAAGAGAGGAGGAAATCGAAGAATTAACTCTAAAACACTCACCAATATCAAGATGTCGCCACAGACATTGCTCGCATCAACTAAGTAGCAGCAGGATTGCAAAACGAAGCAGCGGCAGAAGTGCAAAACAAGCAAGCAGCGACATTCCGAAACAAGCCAGCAGCAGAGTTGCAACAAAACAAAAAAAGGACGCAGCGAGCCCTGCAATAAAAGAAATCCAGAAAAAGCAAGAAGGCCTAGAACAAGAAAGAAATAAACCAGATAAAGCCTTACCCAAAGGAAAAGAATTTCTTTCTCACTACCATATACAGGGTGTCCCATTTTAATCTTACACCTGATTTTTCTCGGAAAATACTGCTCCGATCAAAAATTGTGTATAATGAAACTTTTAGGGTTCGAAGGGGGACGTTCAAAAAAAATTTTTTTTTTGTATCATAATTCAAAATGGCGGCTGTAGTGTGTAAGTGTGTGTGTGTGTGTGTGTGTGTGTGTGTGTGTGTGTGTTTGCGCGCGTGTGAGTGTGAGTGTGAGTGTGTGAAACACTCACACTCACACTCACACTCACACGCGCGCAAACACACACATACACACACACACACACACACACTTACACTTGGGATGTTAAAGACTTTACCTCCTCGTGGTACATCCTGGATAACGCTAAAATAGTCAAAAATGGTGTTCTACTCCAAAAATTATGGACTTTATCAAAAAAATGTTCCTATAAAAGTTGTTAGTTTTGATCCGACAAATTTTTTAGTAACAAAGAAATGGCCTGTTTCTATTTAAAAAAAACATGTCGGCCATCTTACAGCCGCCATTTTGAATTATGATACAAAAAAAAAAATTTTTTTTGAACATCCCCCTTCGAACCCTAAAAGTTTCATTATACACAATTTTTGATCGGAGCAGTATTTTCCGAGAAAAATCAGGTGTAAGATTAAAATGGGACACCCTGTTATATCCGGCGAGCGTATTTCGTTGTTTGTGGATTCCAATTTGGTGGCGATGCCCTCGTAAAGTACGTCATACCTAGTGAATCCGCAAGAGTCGGTAGGTATAGACGTCCAAAAGGCGGAATTTCCGTGTATGTCGACACAGGTCTCGTCGGCGAGTGGACACTGTGTTCCGGAGGGTAGTATAATTTTGCCCTTGGTTATATCCACTACGGCGCGATAATTATAGATGGCGACCTTAACTGTGGCCATCACGAAAACTTTGTTCCAGTTGCCATAAGCGTCGCTGTACTGGGTTCCCTCGCAGGTACCGTCGGTGTCGACTGATCCTCCCATAGTGATGGATCGGTACTCCGTTGAGTTTCGTCGTAGGCCCAAGAGTTCAGCAGTAAAGCTCAGTCTTATGGTGCCAGCCTCCTGTAGTCGCCGGCAGGCCCGCTGGTCGAGATCTTGCAGGTAGACCTGGCGTCCTCCGTGGACAGCGGATCCATGTGAGTGCATGCCGCATCGTGTTATTGTGCGATCGATCCGCACCTTACACTGGATGACCTCGGTGCTCTCGAATTCGGACAGCTGGAGTAGTTGAATGTATGTGGTGGTTGGTTTAGGCTCGTGCATTGGGATGTCGCAGTCTCCCACGCTGTTGAGCGAGAAGGTGGTGACGTTCAGTGTCCATCCTCCGCAGTCGTATCCAATGATGGCCGCGCTAGTCCCGATGAGTAAGCTAATTATCGCTGCTATCGGTGTCGGCCTCATCGTTCTGCAACACAGCGTTTTTGGGTTTTAACTTTGTTAACCGCAACTTGTTAGGGTGTACAGTTTTAGGTTTGCCCTTGTAGTCTATTATGACGTTTCCTCCCGGTAGCACGTCCAGCACCGTGAGAGGTTCAGTATATTGATTTGCGAATTTTCCCAAGCGGGGTTCGCGAAGCATTAACACGATATCTCCCTTTCCGATATTTTGAGGGTTCAGAGTTCTGTCGTAGTATTGTTTAGATCGTAGTTTTGCCTTGTTGAGGTTTTCGGATGCCAGCTCTTGTAGTCTATGAATTTTTGTGAAAAGGTCTTCAAGATACTTGGCGTACGTGGGGTCTTCTTCGTCCTCCACGTGTTGATGGCTAGATGGTTGTCTTGCCGGTTTTCCGAAAACGAGTTCATGCGGAGTGAATCCCGTTCCCTCGTGCATGCTGGTATTGTAGGAGAAGGTGGCGAGTTCCAAGAACTTGTCCCAGTCGTATGTGCGGTCGATATACTGCTTAATGTATTCGGCCAGCACATGATGTGATCGTTCAATTGACCCATTGGATTGTGGTCGATAGGCCGTCGTTTTGTACTGCTTGATTCTAAATTTTCGTGCGATGTTCTTCATTAGGGAACTGCAGAATGCTGATCCCTGGTCAGTGAGTAGAGCTTTAGGGGCTCCAAATCGGGCGAAGAACCTTTTAGCTAAGGCGTCCGCTACGTCTGCGGATCCCGTTCCCTTGAGAGGGAGGGCGAGTGAGTACTTGGTGAGAAGATCCTGGATTGTTAATATGTGGGTGTTTCCTTTACGAGTTGCCGGTAAAGGCCCCACTATGTCCATGGAGACTTTATCGAAGGCCGTGCCCGGGTTGTCCGTGATGACCATCGGTTGCTTAGTCTTTACTCTAACCAGTTTCTTTAATTGACAATTCCTACATTTTTGAATCTATTCCTGGATTTGTGTTTTCATTTTCTTCCAAAAATATTTATGTCGTATTCTTTTAAAGGTTTTGGTGACTCCTTTATGGCCGCCAATTAACGAATCATGATTTTCAGCAATGATTTTATTACGATCTTCCTCTTTAGGGATTTCGACCGCTTGTGTACATATTACAAGATCGATTGGTAAATCTAAGAGATGTGCTTTTATTCGATTCAGGATTTCTTTCCAAGTTATGGTATCGACATGGTCGGTTTTTGCTACGTGTAGTGATTCTAGTTTTAGTTCTATGATAGCTTGCCTGAGGGATTGTAGCACCTCATGCAAATCTGCGGTCGAGGCATTTGCCCGAAGATCCTTTTTAATTGGTAGTGCCAATAGCTTTTTATTTTTGCGTGCGGTTACTTGTACCCGACATAATGTTAAATTTTTCAAGGTTGGTAATTGTCTTAGGGTTTGAAGATCTTCTGCGCCTGCGTCGACCGGTTGACCCTTTGTTGTTACGAAGAACGCGAGGTTGCCGGTTTGCATGGACAGCCTGTCGCGTGTCTCGCTAAGTTTTAATCTGTTTTGTTCGTAAGGAACTGATGTTGGGTCAAAGATCATTTCTGATTGTTCGGATTCATTGTCCGAATTATTTTCTGAGTCTTCGCTTTCGGAGGATGAAGCTTCGCTTTCGCTCAAGTCGCTTTCCGTGTCCTCCGCATTAGTACGTGTGGTTTTTTGTTGTTTCGGGTTTCCCGATGGTCCCGGCCTGGCCGGAGGTGTGGCGTTAAATAAGGATTCGTCATCCGTATCGATAATTTCCCTTGCTGGGGCTGCCACCAGATCGGTAGGCTCTGGAGGATTGCGTGACAATGCGTCCGCGTTATTATTAAACCTTCCCGGTTTGTAGATAATCTTGTATTGATAGTTTGCAAGTTTTAGCCTCCAGTGCATCAACCGATTTGCGGGGTCTTTTACAGAATTAAGCCACACCAACGGCTTATGGTCCGTGACCAACAAGAATTCCCGCCCGTATACGTACGGTCGAAATTGTGATACTGCATATACTATTGCAAGTAATTCCTTTTCTATAGTGGAATAGTTTAACTCCGGTTTGGATAATGTACGTGAGGCGTACGATATTGGCTTATCCTTGCCAATTTCGCCCTGGCTTAGTACGGCGCCAAGTGCGTAGTTCGAGGCGTCCGTCGTGATGACGAACGGCTTCGTAAAATCGGGGTATTGCAAAACCGGGGATTGGCAGAGTGCTTCCCTCGGGGTTGTAAAGGCTTTTTCTTGTACGTCCGTCCATTTGAACGCGGCCTGCTTTTGTAATAATTGTGTCATAGGTCTTGCTATACCCGAGAAATTTTCTATGAATTTCCTATAGTAGCCTGCCAGTCCCAAGAATTGTTTGATTTTAGTGGGGCTGGTAGGTCTGGGGTAATTGCGTATTGATTCTATTTTTCCGCGATCGGGTCTGACCCCGTCCTCGCTGATTATATGCCCTAAGTATGCGACTTCCTTTCGTAGGAACTCGCATTTGTCGGGTTGCAATTTAAGATTTGCCTTTCTTAGTCTCTCGGCAAGTTTTCGAAATTTTATCTCATGTTCCTGAAGGGAACTTGAGTAAATGACTATGTCATCCAAATAAACAAACATTTCGGTTCCCTGTAAACCACATAAAACTCGGCCCATTAACCGTTGGAAAGTAGCAGGGGCGTTTTTAAGTCCGAATGGCATCCGATTGAACTGGTAGTGCCCGAAAGGAGTCGAGAATGCCGTTTTATGGGCATCCCCGGGATGGACTTTAATCTGATGAAACCCACTAGCTAAATCAAAGACAGAGAAGTACTTAGAGCTCCCCAGTTGGTCGAGGATTTCCGTAATATTGGGGAGTGGATAAGCGTCTCCTACTGTTTTTTCATTTAAGTTACGATAATCAATAACCATACGCCATCTTTTGTTACCCTGGGAGTCCGCTTTCTTTGGTACTATCCACAGTGGTGAGCTATATGGTGAGTCGGATGGCTTAATGATCTCGTTTTTTATTAGTTCGTTAATATTTTTTGTAATCTCGTCCCTATGTGCAGGGGGAAACCGGTACTGTCTAGTAAATACTGGCTGGTCGTCAGTCGTGGTTATTTTATGTTCGACTACATTCGTCGATTGTAAGGGGGTGTCGGGTATGTGGAACAAGTCTCTGTTCTGTTTAACCAATTCCTCGATATTTTCCCGTTCCTCTGTGTTTAGGTGTTGTAGGCGGAGTAGGCCTATAAGGTCGGTTTCCTCCTTTGGTTGTTTGTTTGCAGTGAGAGTGTAAGCGGGCTGTGTCTCTGTGAAGGGTTCTAGTTCTACCATTGGAGTAGGTATTTTTATATCCTGGTCGTTGGTATTAATGATTTTAAGGTAGGTGGTCCCGTCGATATTTGAGACAACTGCGTCTCCCGCGTAAATTCCCTCGCCCAAACTTAAGCGATGGATATATCCCTCTTTTAGGTTATTGTTTTGAATTTTTATTCCGAACACACAACTAGATCGTTTCGGGAGTGTCAGGTAGCGGGTATTTTTGAATTTTAATTCGATTTCTCCCCAACCGACTATTTCTGCATCCCAATCGATCTTGGCTTTGTTTAGCCCATGAAATTCGGAACCCAGAATCGCGGATTCCTTGATAGGGAAATTATCCTCGACTATGTGGAATTCTGATAGCGTTCCCATTATGTCTATTTGGGTTCTCCCGATAGTAAATACGGGATCGTGTGATATCCCCTGTAGTCGCAATAACGCGAGTGTATCGAAAGGTGTTCCTGGTTTAAGCGCGCTAAATTTTATTAGATTGGGGTCGGCTCCCGAATCCACCAGGAATTCGGTCGGGCCATTTAGTTGTGGTGTTTCTAGCTCGACTACTGGGATGAATGATTGCCTATTTAGGCTGATGTTGGCGTGTTTGACTCTACGCTCGGAGGTGACTGTTGTGGTAGTCGTGGTTGCTCCTTTGGCATGGAGATCTGGGTTGTTTTTACGGGGTGCTCGAGGTTCTCCGGCCGTTTTGCACCCGATGACAACGGACCGGGATTCCCGTTTCCCGATTTTCGATTTTCGTCGTTTTTCTTCTTATAACATTGCTGTTCGGTGTGGCCCAATTTGTTACAGTAATTACAGGTATTAATGTTTGTGTGAGGGCGTTTATTCTGATCGTTATTACGCTGCTCTTTCAGTTTGGGATTTTTGAGCCAACATTTTTCTATTGTGTGCCCTGGTTTGTGGCAATGTTCGCAAGTTAGTTTGGTTGCGTTTAGTGATTTGACATTTTGGTTTGTTGATGCCATTTTTGGTTCTGATTTTACGAAGAATTGGGCTCGGTCGCGCTCAATTTCTTTTTCTATACGGATGGCAGATGCAAATGCATCTGTGAGGTTGTTGAAGCCTTCTAGTTTTAACCTAATTCTGAAATCGGGGGGAAGCCCCGCGAGGAAGCACGAGAGTGTTTCCTCCTCGAAATATTTGGTTTGTTGAGGGGGTAGGACACCTCGTCCCTTAGTTTCGCCGTCCAAAATTGCACAGTGTAAGTATTTTATTCTCGAAATATAATCGATGATGTGTTCTGGGCGCCCCTTTGTAATGTTACCGAGTTCGCCACGATACTGGTTGACCGATTTTGAGGCCCCAAAAATAGTTTTAAGTTTATTGATTAGCTCATCAATTGAATTGAACGTATCGTCCTCGATAGCGGTGTACGCTCGATCTTTTAGTTTGTGTCGGAGTAGGCGGACCAAGTTCCGTTCACTCTCGGGTGGGAACATCTCCCTTAGTCTTGCACATGCTCGCGAGAATTTTAGGACGGATATATTTGTACCAGTAAATGTAGGTACTGACTCTAATGCGTCCTTGTAATTTAAATATGGTTGGGTGTAATTATGTGGGGGAGGTAATCCCGCGTAATTGCCAGAGGTGGCTGGATAGGGTGCAGTATATCTTTGTCGTTGTGAGTCCCGGAGATTAGATATCTCATTTTTCAGGACGTTAAAATCATTTAACATTGATTTTACTAAATCACTTAATTGGGTATTACCCGTAGGTTGGTTTTCTAAACCGTAGGCGCTATTTGTTGCTTCTAATATTGTGTTGTTATGTTCGTCAGCCAAGCATGCTGCTTCTTGCTGCTCCTGAATTAACTTGGTTTAAAATTCGCGTAATTGTTCGAGTTGGTTTTGGGTCTCGCGTTCACGCTCTTGTAATGATTTCTCCTGTTCGCTCAATCTATTCTGTTTAGCGAGGAGCTGATCTTGGAAAATAGCCAACTCATCTTCTGTGAGAGGCTTTGGGCCTTTTGAAAGTTGGGCTCTAGTTTCAGGCATTGTGACTTTGTTTTAATGTTTTAATTGCAACGGATGAATCCCACCGCTTTTACCAATTTTTATTTCCTATTGTTACGTCCTGACTTCCCCGATTTGATTTTTTAAAAAGGGCAGGTGAGACGGGATAGCATCAGAGTATCTTAATGGATATAGTCGTGCGATGGTCGACCACCAGAAAGCGGAATTCGATCATAGATCGTTTCCGATATTCATCATATGCTACCGCTGTGTCTTTACCTCCCTGGTACGCTCGTTAAGAGGAGAAAGGGGACCTGTCGCGGACAGACACAAAGGATTAGGGGTTTGACTTCTTTGAGACGGGAATGTGCCCATCAGGGACGAAGTCGCCGTTGCAATGTCACACTATTGCACCCGACGTGAGTGTTGTAATCTTGCGTGCAAGTGACGAGCACCACAAGATGATGTTTGTGAGTAATCCGGCGTGCAGGAGACGAGCACCACTGGATTAGTGTGAGAGTATTGGAATCGAGCGTGCAGGAGACGAGCACCACGCGATTCGTGTATGTGAGTTGTGTTCAGATGTTTTAGTGCGTATTGGGGTGGATTGAATGCTTCGTTGCATTTGACAGGTAGGGCGATTTTGTGAGGTGAGGGAATCTTCACTGGTTCCCGAAATAAGCACTGGTTAACACAATCGAATAACTGGTAAAACTGTGTATATTGTTACTTGTTCGATAATCTATGATTACAATGATTTTACACGAGATGATTCGCGATGCACTTATGCTACCGTTCTAAACGAGAAACAATTCTAACGTACTGTGTACTAGATTCAATGATCCGCCCGGTTACTCGACTCTGGGTCTATTCGGGATACGTGTAATGCTTCGGTTGTAAGGTAGTGCGCGGTACGCGATGACGGTTCGAGGCAGACTGCTCTGATGTGAACCGTTGAACTCGAGAATGAATACTGAAGACTCCCGGCCTGGAGGCCTCGGGGATTATTATAATAAGTCCCAGTGTCGAGTAGTGGGGATGGCGAGCTGGTGTTCCCAGGGAGGTAGGCTCCAGAGCCCGGCTTATCTCTAGCTATGTTATCGGTGATATGGGTGAGTCATGGGTGACTCACCCGGTCGCCGGTGAACTCCGCCGGTGTTATCGGAGTATCGGGTTACTCGGGTCGCCGGTGAACTCCGCCGGTCTTATCAGAGTATTAGGTTACTCGAGAATTCTTGTCGGCCTTATCGGAGTATTGGTTACCCGGGGCCCGTCGAAGTGCGTCGCTTATCGAAGTCTCTGCACAAGCGAGGCACCTCGAATGATCTAGTATATTCGAGAATGTTCTAGAACGTTCTCTTGGACTCCTTGGTCAGTAATAATAATAATGAGCAGAGTTCAGCTGCGATTACATAGGTATAGTGTATGCTAGTTGTATAGTGTAGTACCACCTACCATAGTGTATGCTGGTTATATGTACTAGGTATATTATATGTATGCGCTATACGTACTATATGTACTAGGTATATTATATGTATGCGCTATATGTACTATATGTGTACTATGTATGTGTATTATAAGTATATGTGTTACAGTATATGTATGCGTGGATCCGGGACGTAACACGTCCCCCCTGGGAGTCGTAGGTCGTGCCAATGGCTCTACCTACGAGTATGGGCCAGGCGGTCGACCAAGTCCGGATCGACGCCAGCTAGTCGGGTTGTCCCTGTTGTTTCCATTGGTGGTAACGTTGGGTAGGTTGTCGTTGGTATTGGTGTTGGTGTTGGTGGTGAGACGTCACTCTCCTCGGAAGGGATGGTCCCCATTGGAATTGGTTGACCCTTTCGAATTTCCCTTTTATGTGCGAGGGTAATTAGTAGTCCCGCAATTGAGCTCCATATGGCTCCGATTAGGTATATACTCCACCCATACAGGGAGTGTAGTGCATACCCATGAATGCATGTGTCGACTGACAGTTTTATTACTCGGAGTATGAGGAATACTCCTATGATTCCGGCACTTGCGTTGCCGAATTGTAGGAAACCGTTCCATACTTTCCGCGCTGTTTTTTCTGCGATATTGTTTAGGGTGCCCTCGTCGAGTAGGCCCTGTAGAGAGACGCTCCCTGCTGGTATGCGGTATCCTGCTGATCCCCGCGCCAGTTGGTTCAGTAGAGCTGGTTTCTCCGCTGGGAACATAATTCGATCCCTGAGTTGTTCGATGTCATTTTCTGAGTAGATTCCGCTAATTGCCAGTTCTCCTGGTGACGTGTACTTCCACGTAGGTTTTGTTAGCGGCTGTAGCTTTTGTGGGGCTAGTACCTCTATAGGATGGGGCGTAAGCCTATACCAGGTGCCTTCGATGGAGTACTGTGCAGGTAAGAGCGGGTTGCACTCCACCTGGGTACCTGATTTAAGTAACATTCTTGATGTTGTTGAGAGGAACATGGATTGGTTCCTATATGTTACGGGAAGTTCATGGTAACAAGCGTCGGCCTTTCGCAGATTGCACTCTATAGGTATGCATTTAATAATGTGTGCGACTTCTCCGGCTATAACGCTCATGTACCCTGGTCCCTTCATTATTGTGTATGCAAATTTTTCTGGTAGTATAGCAGCTGTTGATAGTGCGTTTTGAAGCACTTGTTATTCCAGTCGGCATCGCTGGATGAGGACGTCCTGGTACAGCGTCCTCATTTGGTTTCGTACATGTTTTTCTACATATACGAATTTTGAATTAATATAGGTGAAGATATCCAGATTATTGACTGATATTGGTTTCCTCACTATTGGAGATTGATTTTTGCTGGTTTCCAGAATGAATAGCTTGGGGTGCTCTGTCCGGATTAGATTGTATCCACATACACTTATTGGCTGAAGATGTTTTGCGAGTTCAAAAGTTGTGGATTGTGTGTTGAGGGTATATACAGGGTGTCCCATTTTAATCTTACACCTGATTTTTCTCGGAAAATACTGCTCCGATCAAAAATTGTGTATAATGAAACTTTTAGGGTTCGAAGGGGGACGTTCAAAAAAAATTTTTTTTTTTGTATCATAATTCAAAATGGCGGCTGTAAGATGGCCGACATGTTTTTTTTAAATAGAAACAGGCCATTTCTTTGTTACTAAAAAATTTGTCGGATCAAAACTAACAACTTTTATAGGAACATTTTTTTGATAAAGTCCATAATTTTTGGAGTAGAACACCATTTTTGACTATTTTAGCGTTATCCAGGATGTACCACGAGGAGGTAAAGTCTTTAACATCCCAAGTGTAAGTGTGTGTGTGTGTGTGTGTGTGTGTATGTGTGTGTTTGCGCGCGTGTGAGTGTGAGTGTGAGTGTGTGAAACACTCACAAGGATTAGGTCTCTGCGGCTCGTCACTTCCGCAGTATTTACCGACTCCAAAACCACCTCCTTATGAGTGTTCTCTGAACTCTTAAAGCTGTTCGAAGATTCCCCCATTCATGTTTAAGCATGCCCGAACTCTCCTCTCAAAACCATCGACTGTTCGCAAGAGAAGAACTCTCGGGATTGCACGGCAGGCAGCTCTTATCCGCACCCTCATATCCTCTTGTGTGGTTGGAGCTTGACGGTAGACAGCGTCTTTAAGATAACCCCACAAGAAAAAGTCGGGAGAGGTAAGATCAGGTGATCTTGGAGGCCAATGGACAGGTCCATCTCGTCCGATCCACCTTTGACCGAATGTTGCGTCCAGGTGATTTCGAACAACACGAGCCCAGTGAGCGGGTGCACCGTCTTGCTGAAACCACATCTGTGGACGTGTAACCAAATCAATGTCTTCCATCAAAAGCGGCAATTCATTTTGCAGAAAGTCAAAATAACGGGCTCCCGTCACAGTTCCCTCGAGGAAGTGAGGACCTATTAATTGCCCGTTAATGATTCCACAGCAAACATTCAAACTCCACCGATGCTGGTGATCGATCTGTCGCACCCATCGTGGATTCTGATCAGTCCAATACCGAAAGTTCCATCGATTTACCTGACCTCGGTTGTTGAATGTGGATTCATCACTGAACATAACAAACCTAAAAAAATCTAGGAATTGCTCGATTCGTCTCAATGCCCACCGACAAAACTCCATCCTTCGCAACGGATCAGGATTAGGCGTATCTTGGTGGAATTGTATCCTGTACGGGTGGAGCCTTGCACCTCTCAGTATTCGGTGCACTGTGGATCCGGGAAACCCCAGTCGCTCCGAGATCACTCGAACACTCAAATGAGGATCGATTGCTATCATCGCTAAAATAGCCATGTTTCGAGCCTCATGCGGGCCACCAAAATCATTGTTCACGTTTTGGCGACGTTGGCAGTGGCGGGTTATTCGGCCTGCCCTCGCTCTCCTCTCGAGGGTTCGGATTGTCTGCCGCGATGGATGACGACGATCAGGATATTCGCGTCGATACAAATTTTCTGCTCGTAAATAATTGCCCCGGCATCTCCTTAAAATAAGGAGCATATCAACGATTTCGTTGGGACTGAAATCAGCCATTGTTGAATTACCGTCAGTAAACGGTTAACAAATCCGCGTCTATTGTAGGCGTTCAACGTGAGATTTCGTTTTCTTATTTCGATCAGAAGCGACGCGAACTTGAAACGCTCAAATGATATGGGGTACCATGAAAATTCGTATTGTCCTGCCGTATCCAGTTAACAGAAAAATTTCAACAGCGACACATTTCAGAGATAATTTTCATGGTACCCCATATCATTTGAGCTGCCTGCCGTGCAATCCCGAGAGTTGTTCTCTTGCGAACAGTCGATGGTTTTGAGAGGAGAGTTCGGGCATGCTTAAACATGAATGGGGGAATCTTCGAACACCTTTAAGAGTTCAGAGAACACTCATAAGGAGGTGGTTTTGGAGTCGGTAAATACTGCGGAAGTGACGAGCCGCAGAGACCTAATCCTTGTGAGTGTTTCACACACTCACACTCACACTCACACTCACACGCGCGTAAACACACACATACACACACACACACACACACACTTACACTTGGGATGTTAAAGACTTTACCTCCTCGTGGTACATCCTGGATAACGCTAAAATAGTCAAAAATGGTGTTCTACTCCAAAAATTATGGACTTTATCAAAAAAATGTTCCTATAAAAGTTGTTAGTTTTGATCCGACAAATTTTTTAGTAACAAAGAAATGGCCTGTTTCTATTTAAAAAAAACATGTCGGCCATCTTACAGCCGCCATTTTGAATTATGATACAAAAAAAAAATTTTTTTTGAACGTCCCCCTTCGAACCCTAAAAGTTTCATTATACACAATTTTTGATCGGAGCAGTATTTTCCGAGAAAAATCAGGTGTAAGATTAAAATGGGACACCCTGTATAAGAACGGTAACGCCCATGGCGCACCAGCACGGGTGATACTAAAGGAAGAAAAGGAAAAAGGAAACAAGCCTTTCAACACGTAAAAGAATCGGAATAACCTTACCGTGGAAGGATTAACCCTTTCGCGCCGAGTGCAGCATATATGCGGCAGTCACTCGACGACCTGTGGGTTCGGGCGCCGCATATACGGGGCATCCACACCACGGCTTCTGATTACGAGCGGCGCATATATGCGGCATAGAAATGATCTGTACAAGTGCCATCTATAGTCGATGGCAACATTTATCGTTGCCGGTAGAGCATTTTCGGTTGATTTTATTGACAAATTGGATTAATCATTCCGTAAAACTTTTAAAAACTGCTCTTTGTTGAAACCACATCCAAACTTATTGCGCAATAAAGTACAAACTTCAAGGCAATCGTTTACTGTTTTATATCGAATATTCCATCGAATCCATTAGCGAGTAAACGATTTTCCGTATGTGGTTTTCACAGAAATTAGGAATAGATCGGCTTATGTAAAATCCGAACTCTTAAAAATTAGACTTTTGAGGTTACGGTTTTGTTTGAAAATGTATTTACAAAAATATTTTAGGCCCTTTTAGAATGAGTACAACTCATAAAAGTAGTATTATGTTTGAAACTGAAGTAGTCGATTCTTAAAATGAAAATAATGTCCACCGATGTAAAAAACGACGAAAAAATAATATATTATATTATATTATATTATAGTAGTAAGTCTTTATTTCCCAATGTATACCCTTGCGGGTTTTTACATTCCTCCTTTCTTACAATCACCGCGCATCCTCATTTCCACCATCAACCACTCCGGTGGACCTACAGTTTTTGGTTAGGTGGATTCCGAACCACCGAGAGCACAGAATAAGCACATAGAAAAATTCCATTGGTGCCGGCGGGGAATAGAACCCGGGACCCCCGAGTTGAGAGCCGAGAACGCTAACCCCTGTGCCACTGTCCCTCTGAAAAAATAATATATGCAGCACTTCAGAATCAGAAGCAGAGTTAAATGACAATAATACAAAGGACACCCAGTGCAACACAACATAGACATCGACAAATTTCGAACCAATGATTCATAAATTTTCCTCAAAAGATTAAGGTGTTACGTACTGGCCGACATTAGAGGCCCAGTCAATTTTCAAAATTCAGTCGTGATCAAACGTCGGTTGCATATGTCCTCTAGTCGGTAAAAGGGCGCTCTGCGTAGTTACCCCTAGTACCGACATAGCAGATAGTTCCGTCTGATAAGTAAACAGTGCGACTTATTCTAATACGAGAGATGGTAGGGAAAATCCAGCCTATCACAAGAACTTCCCAACCCTCTCCTAAGGGAAAACCAAACTCAACCCTAAAACCTAACCCCTTCCACCTAATTAGAGCACATATAAAAAGACACGCTCCGACTAAAAAACACACATATATTCGTAATCATTACGCAACTCTAGATCTCTCATCCAGTCGTCAGTTAAAACACTCTGTGTAAAACGTCTCGTTAGACGTTCAGTTCAGTTAAACCAACAGAAACTAAGAGTTACACTATAACACTAAATCAACTTGAATAAACTCAATTGTTAACTGTTATTCATCGTGTTGTTCTCTTCAACTGCGCATAGCAGGGGTCGAATTTCATAAAGAACCTTCGAATCTTCGAATCTCCGAATTTCCGAATTTCCGCTCGATCAGAATATCTCACTTACTCTGATCAAACTGAGCGTACTCTTCGTAGTTCGCACCGACAAAACTATATCGGCGGAGTCAACAGAACGGCGTGACCATGCTGTTCCGAATCACCATCGAGGACGTAACAAAGGATTGAAGAAGAAAATAGGAAGATCGTAAAAAATCATTGATTACTTTGAACTATTTTTTTTATCAAGAGCAGGTAGAGTATATTGTAGATGAGACCAATTATTACTCTGCTCAAAAGAGCAATAACAACATGGACACGAAAAAAAATACGACACTAGAGGAAATGTACTGTTTCTTTGCGTTGTCACTACTTATGACACGTAATCAAAAACTAATGTTACACGAGTTGCAGTACGGATAAATTTTTACACAGTAGTATTTCTAGTGAAATAATGACGAGAGATCGGTATCTTTGGATACTACAGATGATACATGTTACCCGTCAACAAGGGCCCGGTGATAATCGTCTATATAAAATAGTGACCTAATAAACATGCTACGAAAATCGTTCAGCGACACATTTTATCCATATGAAAAGGTTTGCATTGATGAAAGCTTGATGTTATACAAAGGTCGGCTGTCTTTCAAGCAGTACATTCCATCGAAAAGGAATCGATTTGGAATAAAATCACACATTCTCTGTGATTGTAAAACAGGCTATGTCCAAGATCTTATAGTTTACGAAGGAAAGTCAACTGTTACAGAAAGTGACATCAGTGGAATTGGAAAATCGGGTGCAATTGTTTTATCGCTCTTGCAACCATATTTAGGCCATGGTCACACACTATACACTGACAACTTTTATTCAAGCCCAGCCTTATTTAACTTTTTACACGATAACTATACGAATGCATGCGGCCCTGCCAAGAAAAGACGTCAAGGAATGCCTAAGATGGAAGAGAGACTGGAAGCAGGAAAAACATGTTTTCGCACATCAAAAAACTTGCTAGCGGTAAAGTGAATGGTCAAAAAAGATGTCTATATGATTTCTACTCTACATACTGCAAATTTTGAAGCAGTATCGAGATATGCAGGGGAACAGAGTGTCCTAGCTAGAGAGAGTGAGAAGCCTATTTGCATCATTGATTTTAATAAATCAATAGGAATTGTGGACAAGGTGGACATGGTACTAAGTACCGTAAATTCAACGCGCAAGTCATTAAAATGGTATCGGAAATTTTTCTTCCACCTCTTGGACATCTGGGTGTGGAACGCATATTGTATGTACAAACACAATGGGAGAGAAACAATATCGATGGCAAAATTTCATTTTACGCTGATAAAACAGATAGTCGAAAAGTATCATCACAATGCAACGAGACGTCAAGTCAGACCCACTGATAATCCGATGAGGTTGACCGACAGGCATTTTCCCACATTTTGTAAGCCGAAAAACAGAAGACGGAGATGTGTAATTTGTAGCAAAAATGATAAAAGAACGGATTCGCGGTACGAGTGCAAAGATTGCGATGTTGGGCTTTGCATAGATCCTTCCTTCAGAATATATCACACAGAATTACATTATTAGTTTTTACATGTTTTTTACGTATTTTATTATCACATTATATTTTAATAATTTTCGTCTGGTTATTAATTATATTAAACATTTAATCTGTAATTCTAATTCTGTATTTTGTATTTTATAATTCTGTATTTTGTAATCTGTATTTTGTAAGTCTTTTCATATTAAAAATGTAAATATACTTTGTGACGAATTTCCGGAACCTTCCGCCATCGTCACCTTCGGTGGTCTCTCTCGCTGCCGCCTCCGCAATGCCGGCAGGGCGCCAGTCGATTTTTTTATCGCCGGTATCGACAACCGGCACAACCTGGGGGTCGGGAGGGAACGACCCGGCCCCTCCATGCACACGACTTACCTGCGTGGATCGGGTCACTTTTGTTTCGCCGGAGTGACAATCCGGTCCATCTGGATGCGCCAGCGAGATCGACAAACCGGAAACGCTCGGCCGCTCAGGTTGTCGATTATGGTAGAGAGGGTCGGGGTACGTCACTCCGAGATGGCACCAAAACGTCGTTAGTTTTTCGCGAGAGAACGAGTCTCGATCGGAAAACGAGAACATGAACTCTACGAATTCACTCACGGAAACTTCCGAGCACGAAATCGTCAGCAAAACAAATCACAATAACCATCACGAGAGCTTAAATTTTAATTATCGGAATCGACAGATTAAATTGTATATCACGGGAACTAATTACTTTACGAGAGCACTCGAGAAAACGCGAATTTATTTCATCTATAGGGAGCCGGATCGACACGGAACTCCCTATAGCGCGTACGCGAACTTACACCTCTCACCTTGGCGAGAGACGAACCACGACTCTAGAGCGAGTGCGTAGAGGGAGAGAGCGCGACTTACACATGACGCGTAAGCGAGAGCGAGACACGACTAGAGCGCGTACGTAGAGAGAGAACTCAGCATACGCATGGCGCGTATGCGAGACAGAGACACCTCGCTCTCTCTACGATGCTTCGCGAGACACCTCTGGTCTCGAGCGCGACACGGTAACTACTGATTTTCAGCCAATCACCTTTCAATCAGCCGAAATCTGAAATCTATCACCGAGAGCTACTGCCCTCTCGCTCGACACAATACTTATCTCGACGAAATCGTAATTATCGACGTTACTCGAGATCTTGCGAGTACGCCGAAAATCGTATCCCCATGGTCATCGTGCATAGGGGAGCACTTACGTCGGCAGCACGAGAGGTTCCCGCTCTCGCCCGCAATCCTAAAACCTCCGCTTCCCCTCATGCACGATGCACCTAACAGCGGGGCGCCGGTATTGCAGCCGGACCTGCATCAATTTCTCGCGCGTACTCGCCGGCCGTTCTTTCCTGACGGGTAACTCGTTACGTTGAGCACTCTTCTCCTCGTCAGGATCGAACGCCGTGCCGTTTATCCCCAAACTATCCCCTGGACAACACTGTCAACTAAACAAATCTATCTATAACGGCAGTTCAGAAAAATCCCAGAATCGGTAGCGCGTACGATCGTTGGGTTGTGCGGCGAGGGCAACCCGATAACAGCCTTGGGACTGTGACTTTTCCCTGCATCGGGAAAATCACGTCACAACTTATTACATTAGAGCAATGATTGTTTTATTCAGTACAGTTCCTATTTGAGACTTAGAACAACATATATACCGAAACCACGCGCACCGTGCATATTTTCGGCGCGAGTTTCCGTTCAGTGACGGTACTTCGGCGGACGGGGGTGCCGTAGTGAAAGGGGTAATCCCGTGAAAAACGGACACAGTCGCAACAGACACGCACCACACGCAACGGCGCCGCCATCTTAGCTGCCAAGGATCTTAGCATCGATTTCTATCGATCCGCGACTCATCCTATCAGCAGCTACACGGCAGAAAATTACCAACAAGCATATCATAGAATGCGCCAATCACCGCCAGCCACAGACAGCGAAGCGCACAACAAAGTTACTCGTGTGAATGTAGTCACAAAAGATCGCAATAAAGTAATAGAATTTTTCTTTTTATCACGTCTACTTCTCAATTTCTTCGAGTCTCATTAAAGAAACCTCGAATGTTTCAATACATATAATATAAAATGGGGGGTCCCGTCAAGCCGACAAGACGAATCCTCAAGTCAAGGGCTGAGTCTCAACAGATCGTAGCGTGGTAACTGTTCTACCGAGTACAGCATCCCGCCAGGTAACTAAGTCGTCTACCGACGATTCCGAGTCTCGACATCGAACTTAAAAAACCCATGATAGACTTTTAGGCGCCAAGCCGACGTACGGTAAGATCCCGCAGTCGACCCGAAGCGACCCCATAAGGAAAACGGGGCTCGTGCGATGGCAGGTCCGTGGACCTGTCACCTAGTAGATTCACATTGTTTTGAGCTTTTCGACTCACGAGACTCCTAGTGATATTCGTTGCCTCCTTTGACTAGAAAGGATACTGCTTTAGAGGCGTTCAGTCATAATCCCACGGATGGTAGCTTCGCACCACCGGCCGCTCGACCGAGTGCGTGAACCAAATGTCCGAACCTGCGATTCCTCTCGTACTGAGCAGGATTACTATTGCAACGACGAGTCATCAGTAGGGTAAAACTAATCTGTCTCACGACGGTCTAAGTCCAGCTCGCGTTCCCTGTTGTCGGGCGAACAATCCGAAGCTTCGCGAATTTTGCATCGCAATGATAGGAAGAGCCGACATCGAAGGATGAAAAAGCGACGTCGCTATGAACGCTTGGCCGCCACAAGCCAGTTATCCCTGTGGTAACTTTTCTGACACCTCTTGCTGAAAACTCTTCAAGCCAAAAGGATCGATAGGCCGTGCTTTCGCAGTCTCAATGCATTCTGAACATCGAGATCAAGCCAGCTTTTACCCTTTTGCTCTACGCGAAGTTTCTGTCCTCGCTGAGCTGGCTTTAGGACACCTGCGTTATTCTTTGACAGATGTACCGCCCCAGTCAAACTCCTCGCCTGGCAGTGTCCTCGAATCGGATCACGCAGGAGTATGATCGACGATCGGCCGAGGCCTCACGCCGCTCTTACACGCTTGGCTCTAGAACACCGTGACAGCCAGGGACAAAGTCCGAGGCGCACGCACTCCGCCTAACCGAGTAAGTAAAGAAACGATGAAAGTAGTGGTATTTCACCGGCGATGTTGCCATCTCCCACTAATGCTATACCTCTCATGTCTCCTTACAGTGCCAGACTAGAGTCAAGCTCAACAGGGTCTTCCTTCCCCGCTAATTTTTCCAAGCCCGTTCCCTTGGCAGTGGTTTCGCTAGATAGTAGATAGGGACATTTAAACAATTTTTTTTATTTATTTCTTTTACTTTTACAGCCTTGAGCTTTCGCTCATCGCCACCTGTTTTCACTTTATTTTTATTATATTGCCATATTATTCTGTTTTACCACTTTTAACTTTTCGTTTAGTTTTTCGTTTATTTATTTTTATTGTTCCAGATCTCTTAGCCGTCGAGGAGGACCCCGCATTTCCCTCCCCGCCACGAGGAGGCGGACCTTCTACTATCTATTTGCTTGTTATCGTGAGTTTATTTGTTAATTTTTCTTTATTTAACTCCATTTATTTCAGGTTAATTTGTACTGCTAAAAAGGTTAAAATTTGTACTGCTACATTGTGCCTCGACTAGGCGTGCCCTAACTGCCAGCCACCACACATTGTCGAAAGCGCCTTCAATATCTAAGAAGACCGCTACGACGTATTTTTTCTCCGTACACATGATTCCTTTTTTGTACTCCATTAGGGCGTCTTCTCTGGATAGTCCCCTTTTGAAGCCGAACTGCCTCTCACTATCCAACCGAAGCTCCTCATATTTCCGCTGTATGCGGTTCAGAATTATTTTTTCCAATATTTTGCTCATCACCGGTAACAAGGCGATAGGTCTGTACGCGTCGACCGACTCCAAATCTACCTCTTTATTTTTAGGTATTATTTGCAAATTTGCAACTTTCCATTCGTTTGGAATTTTCCTTTCACTGAGACATCTATTGTACATGATATACAGCACGTCTTTGTTGGCTGCCCAGAGTGCCTTTATAATCTCTGGGCCAAACCATCCCGGCCAGGCGCTTTTTTGTTGTTCAGTCTTTTGACTGCTTCCTTTATTTCTGAGTATGATATCTCCGGCTCCACATTTTCATTTTTATATTCCTTACAAGTCACTCGTATTAGTCGGTGTACTGGTGTCTCTTCTTCCGGACAGTCATCCGGTGAGAATTTTCTAAGGAGCTGCTGAATAGATTCCCTCCAAGATTTCGTCTTTCCCCCAATTGGCAATGCGAGGGCTCCGACTTCGACTTTCTCTCTAATTTTATTTCGGGAAATTTTATAGATTATACCCCACGGGTCTTTATTTCCTTCCACACTTACGAAGTTTTTCCATGACGAATCCTTTTGTTCTTATTGTTCCTGGTTTTGTTGCAGGGAATGTACCAACTGCAATCGGCGTGCTCTTGTTAATTGCCTTTTCGAGCTTCTACACTGTTATCTCAATTCCTCCAGACCGCTGCTCCACCATGGCGCTATTCTAGAACTGTTTTTCTTTTTCGGGATCCACTCA
Source organism: Netelia melanura (assembly GCA_964007305.1). Taxonomy (NCBI): domain Eukaryota; kingdom Metazoa; phylum Arthropoda; class Insecta; order Hymenoptera; family Ichneumonidae; genus Netelia; species Netelia melanura. Next base: position 1,017,961 of record OZ023260.1, read on the forward strand.
TTACAGACATTGGTAAGTATTGTACTAATTTCCTTGTTCAGCACATTCACCTTCTTATGCCTCATATTTTCCATCCGTTCTGGAGTGAAATTTTCCTGCACTGCCTGTTTAAATCTGTTCCAGTTTACCGCTTTGATATTATACGCGCCGTTTTTCATACGTATGGCCTCCATTGCATGCTCAAATTTTATACTCACGACAATTAAATTGTGGTCACTTGTCGATATTTCCCCTGTGAGCTTCCAGCTTACGTTATTTCTGCGGATCCCCCTACCGGCCACGGTTACGTCTATATTCGATTGCCCTTGGGTGCTTACAAATGTATACCTGGGACTTGGTTCATTCAGCACCGTCAGATCGTGTTCCATCAGAAACTCCTCTAGAAAGTTTCCACGGTCGTCTGTCTCTCCGGAATACCATGTAGACGATTTTGCATTGGTGTCCATGCATATAAAGATTCGATGATCATTTAGCCATCGCCAAATAGCCTCGAGTTCCGCAACGAATTACTCTATTGGCAGCGAGAACTGGCAATACAAATTCACCACGTAAAATTTGTCTCTTCCGCCTTCGAACCTCAAGGGCCATAATGTGCTCTGAGTCGTCAACTATTTGCGGAAAAACTTCCAACTGTTCGGTTCTAACCACCGCAGCTACTCAGGGGGTTTCTGGTCTTGGGTGAAAAACACGCACACCTTGCGTTTTATAACCTTGCACTATTCCTGTATATACATATGTCTCCTGAATGCATAGCACATCCAATTTTAATGTAACTTTCGCTTTTTTTAAATTCAGTTGCAGCTATTGCCGATCTTTGTGCATTTATTTGTCCAATATTTAGCTCCATTTTATCCTGGATCAGTAGATCTCAACCTGTTTACGGTACTCGGGACAGTCAGGATGTCGCGTGCTGTGTTTAATGTCTTTCCGTTTTGCTCGGGTGCAATTTATGCACTTCGGGTTCTCTTTTTTGGGCATACCTCCCGTAAGTACTCTTGGCTTCCGCAATTTTCGCAAGTCTGCTTTTCTTGACTGCAATTTTTAGCAATGTGCCCGTATCCCAAGCACCGGATGCATCGGGTCACATTTATGTATTCTTTAAACTTATATGTTCACCAGAACATATAGACTTTGCCACGCTTTATCATTCCGTTGAATTGCTGGGATGGGAGCTGAACTATCCAGTTTATCTGGTTAGCCTTCCCGTTCACCTTAAAGCAACATCTAAAGCTTATTTGTTCTTTTAGCACTGATTCACCTGTGCCCGTAATGTCCTCAACATTTTTTTCTATAAAGTCTTCTTTCAACTCTTCCGCTTTATGTTCCTTTTCAACATCATAAATGATGATGCATGGTGTTGGAAATAATAATTTTTCATATAGTGTTCTGTGCATTAGCGTGCCAGTGCGCATAAGCGTCAAAGTGGTGGGGACGGAACTCAGTGCGTCTGCGCAGGTGGATGCTTCCGTCACTGCTCCATACTCTCTCATGTTCCATAAGCACGTGCTACAACTAAGATATCTAAAACTAAAGTTCAGCGTAATCAAAAGGATGTGCTGACATCATAAACTAAAATCACTTATTAAAATATACTAAATAAAAGTAGAAGAAAGTGCTCTGAACAACCAACCCTATTTTCTGTATCAACTATATATAATAAATATAATTCTTTATTCTTTTGGACACACACGTGCTCACATTTCTATATTCCTCTTGCACGCATATAACCAACACATGGGTCCATTTTCTTGGGGCCTGACGACCGTAGACCGGCGCTATCCAACCCTACTTTTTCAATTATTTCAACATCATCCTTACTGTTTACTTCCATCACAATTCCTTTAGCACGGACCTGCGGGATGTTTCGTACTTTTAGCGTACTTCTTTTTTCTTTTAACAGATCCGTTACTTTAGCCTTGGATCTCGTCGTTGGCTCTTGAGTCATTTTCATTCTCAGGCTTGATAATGACCACTTCATATTCTTCTTTTTTCTTTTCAGATCTTTTCAACCGCTGGCCAGGGCCCCCTGCCCGGCGAGTCCCGAGTGCAAGACCTGCCACAGCTTGCGAATAGGTAAGAGCACTTTTCTTTGAACATTCCGCATGCTGTGCCGAAACCTTGTTTTTTTCCAAGACTTGCCGCTGCAGTTTTGATTCAAGAACTGCCCATTTAGCCAGAATGTATTTAATGACCGGCCTGGTCACCTTGTTGTCGTCCTTATATATCAACGCTTCCAGACTGCCCCTTTCGAACTTTATCTCGTCTAGGATCGTTCGATCACGAATCTCTTCGATATCCACTCCAACATCGATGCGTTGTCGCTTGGTTATCTGTACTAATCCGTCAGTGAATGACGCGACCGAGCTATCTCGGCTCACGCCAGCACTCGGGGTTTCGATTCCAGAAGAAGCCGTCTCCTTTCCTGTGCCCACGTCCTCCAAGGCGCGTCTAGTTGTCCTTTTCATCGCTTTTGTTTTTGTTTTTGTTTGTTTTGAATTCATAGTGTTCTCACGAGTGGGGTCGGAATAGTGTCGACCCGGGCAGAGCCGCCTTACCCGGGCAAGCCTGATTACTCTGGGGGATCGGCAGATACCCCAGCGGAACCGTTTGAAACCGTCATATTTCGTGTCCCACGGCCATTCACCCTTGGCACGATATCTTACACCCTAGGTTGGGAGATTGGCTACGCTCTTAGTCTGGTCCCTCACCTCGAACCACTCCAGCATGGCTGGACCTGCCAGGAGTTAGACTCCCGCTGGCACAGCTTCGAAGATCATCAGGACTCCCCCCCCCCCCCCCCCGCACAACAAGGTAGCGAACCACGAGGGGAGAGTAGATAGGGACATTTTTTATTTTATTCTCTTGATTCCGCAGCCTTGAGCCTCAACTCATTACTGCCTGTTTTCACTTATTTAATCTATTCCTTATTTAGTTTGTCACACCGATGGGGGGGGGGCTAGGGATGGGTAAAGGTCTCTTTATTTAAACAATAAAGAGAAAATACAAAAAGGAAAGAAAACTAACAATAACTCGAAATTTATTCTAACACTCTACAATAATAACCAAAACAAAATTCTTTTCTCAAAAGTAATAACAAAATATAATAGTAATGATCACTAATCTAAGGGTCGGTGGACTATCTCGGGGGGGGGGGGGGGGGGGGGGGACTAGCTCAAGGTTAGCGGCAGGGAAGGGGGGCTCTCAGGGTGACAGGTTCTCCGACTCTATATGGCCTCTTAATAATTACCACCGATCCATATCGGTGGTAATTTCAAAGTCCCTTCCATGGGGACAACGGGTACTCGGGCTATCTAGGGATTGTGAAACAACATATATACGGCTGGTCGGTGAATTTAAAGAGATTGGGATATTGGGGAAATTCTTCTCTAAGGCTTCGTCTGAGGTTCGGCTAGTGTCCGAAAGACAGTGGCAGCGGGACAGGAAACAAATTGTTGTCACTTTCGCTTCACCAGCGACGTTTGACCTGTGACGGGAGAGGGAAAGCAGGGGAAGGGGAGTTCTCTATCCTGCTCTATCTTAATGCTACACGACCGTTCCACGTATTGATATCTTATGGCTTAATTTAATCGCAAACAAAAAAACAATAAAACGAAACGAAAAGAATACTCTAAGATGCGCAAAAGCAAACTGGGGGAGGGGTACTCTTGGTGGTCCGAAAAAGGGGGATACATAAATACAAAATGTGCCGGTGAAATTTCGGAAGCGAAACTGTGCAAACACTTACAGTGTCGTTGACTGCTGAACGTCTCGCTCGTCTTCCTTCTCTTTGTATCTCCTGCTGAACGTCTCGCTCGTCTTCCTTCTCTTTGTATCTCCTGCTCGTCGTCCTCTATCGTTTCTATTGCCGTATTCCGTTCTCGTATTTCTTTTCTCCTGCACTCTCGAAACTCTTTTCTCTCACTCTTCAACTTTTTCGCACTCACACACGCTCTCCGTACTATTCTCCAGCCCTAATTGTCCATAACTCTCTTTCAAAATTATTCTCAAAAATACTCTCTCTCTACTATTGCTTCGCTCGTTGGTAGCCAAACTCCAAGTGACGATTTTGTCGTTAGGCAGCAGCGGCACGGGTCAAGTGATACGGGAGGTGGAGAGATCGATATTTTCGGGACGGTACTAAGGAGATCTATTGGGACATGGGTGTAATTAGGACGATCGATATGGCAGGGTCGTTCTCATCGATATCGGGATTTAGAGCAATTCAGGATGCTCGGTGCGCGTTGCTGCCATCTCACTCGTCTCTCCGTCGCTATATCGATGGATGATTAGCGACGGCGGACGGGACGGCCTGTGTGATTGTTGGCAGGAATTTTCTTCGGTGCGAGAGCGTGTGCCTTCTTAGACGTCCTGGGAATTCCGGTGGCGATCTTCTGGGCCAGTCGGGATGTCCTGATAACGGTGGATGGTCTTTAGTTATCGCCGCGTCGACGGCGACGACGACAGTGTCTGTGGCGACGACGACGACGACGTCGGCGATGATGATGCCGGCGATGATGATGCCGGCGACGACGACGCCGATGGCCAATGACGACGACACGGCGACCACGAAGGCGATGGCGGCGGGAATCGCTGCGGGTGATCCTTGGGGCGTTCTTCGTAGCGGCGATAAGTGCTTACACAGTGTACAATAATTGGGAGGGAACGGGTGAATAGGAAAAAAAATACAAATAAAAATACTAATTGTTTACTTACTTTTTTACGTATTACGTGGAACGGTCGCCTTGGAGGGCTGTCGGCGGGGAGGGAAATTGTGCAACGTCACAAGTTATATCACACTTTACTTATTATACTTTTTAATTTCTAAATGTTATGTTTTATCTTTACAGGTCTCTTCGCCGTCGAATACGCTCGGCGTTTCCATTCCTACTGCGTGGAGGCGGACCTTCTACTATCTTTTATTTTCTTTCTTTTAAAGGTTTGTATTAAGCATTTGTTTCGTCATTTTTCATTCTTCTTTCTTCTTTCTTGGTCATCTTCTTCTTCTTCCTTTTCTTTCTTCTTTTCTTTTAATCTTGCCTCTACTTTTATTTTATTTTCATTTTCGTTTTATTTATTTATTTTATTATTTTTACTTTTGCTTTTGCTTTTTGCTTTTTGCTTTATTTGATTTTGTGATGTATGTGTGACGCGATGGTACAAATGTCGGGAGAGAGAAGTGTAGGTACGTTCGAGCATACGAGGTACGAGTGTGTGTGTGTGTGAGAGCGGGGCAAGGAACCGACTGGGGTAGCGCGAGAGGGCAGAACGTCTCGGCGAGTGAGCGAGACAAATGATATAATAAAGTTCCTCGCTCCTGCTTCCACACCAAGCTACATTATAAGTACATATGTAACAGATTTATTTTGCTTGTATTATGTTATTCTGCTTGTAGGTCACTAATGAAATTAATTCTTGCCTTTAATACTTCGCTTGCGAACTATTCAAATTTTTTAAACTCCTGTTCTGTCCGTACTACGTGTGCCAGGTCTTCCCGCGCATTTTCCAGGCTCCCGTACCTTAATTCCTCATACAGTGGACAGTCAAATATCTGATGGTCTATTGTTTCCTCCCTATTCGGATAGTTTTGGCAGTTGCTTGAGCCTTCCACTCCTCTTTGGTGCAGAGTGCTATTAATAGGTCCATAGCCCGTCAATAGGTACACTGTTGTTTTGGCCGGCTGGAACCATTTGTGCTTCAACTTAAACGTTGGATCCGTGATATATCGGAATGTTGTTCTACCATGGACTTCCGTTTCCCAATTTCCTTGCCAGACCGATTTAATATATTGACGAAGCTCTTTAATTCTCTCTCGCGTGACTTCTTCCGATCGACTGTCGTCGGATTCCTCTTCTATGCTTCCTCTGAAGTCATAATTATTCCATCTCACGCTATTATTTCGTTTGATGTTTTTTGTAATTCCTTGCTGCACTACTTCCAAATCTATGGGCATAGCGCTGGACAAAACTTGTAAGGCCACCGTTGCAGTTATTCTGCAGGCCCCGGATAGTGCCAGCAATATGGATCTTTGGGCTGCCCATAAGTGTCTCTTGACCACACTATTTTTGGCTTTGTTGAACCATACCCCCGAGCCATACGTCAGTATGGGCAGGCACACTGCTTTATACCAAATGTCTATTATCGGCTGCTTAATGACCTAATGTTCGTGTGCTAGCCTTTTAATGGTCATTGCGTACTTTACGACCTTCTCTCTCATGTTCTTAGCGTATTTAATGAAACTCAGTTTCTCGTCCGCAATAACACCTAAGTACTTATAGGAGCTTGTGAACGAGATTCTTTCGCCGCAAATGGCAATTCTGGGCCTTCTTCCAGTACTGAAGTTCCATTTCATCATCATGGCTTGCGTTCTCCGCGCTGAGATTGTTAATTTATTGACTTCGCACCATTCATCTACCACACCAGCTACGTTTATTGCTAATGTTTCAATTTCCCTCCTCGTGTCAGCCTTTATCAAAAACACGACATCATCGGCATATGCAATTACTTGCATCTCATCATCGTCACATTCTTGCATCGTTCTCTTCAGGAGCAGGTCTATGCACCAGTTCCACGCACTCGAGCCCAAAATCGAGCCCTGTGAACACCCCCGGTACACTCTGGTGACGACCTTCTCGAACTTGTTGCTCAGTTCTGCCTTTCTTCTTGTAAAGTAGCTATTTATAACCCTGGAGAGTGCACTGCTGCACTGAGCCTCCACCAATCTTGCTCTTATAGCCCACCACCATAGGTTGTCGAAGGCCCCTTCAATGTCCAAAAAGATTGCGACAACATACTTCTTTTCAGAGAGCGTAATTCCCTTCTTGTAGCTCATTAATGGGTCTTCAGTTGATGCCCCCTTTTTAAAGGCGTACTGTTTGTCGCTGCTCAGCTGAAGCTCTTCGTATTTTATCTACACTCGATTGAGGACGATTCTCTCAAAAACCTTGCTTATCGTTGGCAAGAGAGCAATTGGTCAATATTCACTGACTAACTCCAGGTTCGCTTCTTTATTCTTTGGTATGATTTCCAGTTTTGCCACTTTCCACTCGTCTGGGATTTCGCCTTCTCTCAGGCATCTGTTATATAAAATACAGAGCACCTCGTATTTTTCTTCGCATAGTGCTCTAATTATTTCCGGACCAAAGCCATACCGGCCAGGCGCTTTTCTACCTTTAAGTTTCTTAATTGCAGCCTTAATTTCTATGCGCGTTATCTCTCGTTCCATGTTCTGGTTACGATATTTATTATATATCTGCCGCATTTGGTGGTGTACGTTCGTTTCATTTTCTCCACGGTCCAGCGGTAGGAACTTCTTAAGCAACAGCTCAATTGATTCTTGCCAAGATTTAGTTCGACGTCCTGATGGCAGAATGAGAGCACCCACATCGCACTTTTGTTGAATTTTGTTTCGAATTATTTTGTGAACCATACTCCACGGATCCTTGTTACCTTCTACCGTCACAAAGTTCCTCCATGAGAGGTCCTTCTGCTTCCTGATTGCATTAGTGTACTTCTTTCGCGCCGGTCTGTATTTTTCTTCGCACTGTTGCAGGTCATCAGGCACATTTAGACGGCGTACCCTTACCAGCTTCTTCCTGGCCTTCCTGGCTTGGCTCCGAAGCTCTCCAAGCTCACTGCTCCACCACGGAACAGCTTGACAGCTATTATTTTTTTAGGTATAGTGTGATGTCGCGAGTTATTTATTAATTTATTTATTGTGATTGGGGCTGCCGACTTGACTACGGAACGCAGTAGTTGAGAAGAAAAACGCGATACACACTTAATCGAGAAACACAAGACTTTATTTTCAGTGTTACAACGGACAGCGTAACGTTGCTGCTTGTATGATCGGAAAACTACTAACTGGCTAGCCTAAGGAGAGGGTGGTTTTAATAACATTGACTCGTGGGAAAGTTGCGGTTTGGTAGGGAGAGAATTTGGGAGTTAGAACATTCTGGAGGCGGAAATGTCTTGGAAGATTCTAGGAATGGCAGATGTTTCGGGCTTGAGGCAGGTCAGACCATAAAGATAGATGTTTTATGGCGGGATCGTGGAAAATGGAAAATATGTAGTTTTGGGTCTTTATCGGGAAACAGAGATTATTTGCATTTCGAAGGCGAGATGCCCCTGCGATAGCGAGGGTGCAGCTGCAAGAAGTCACGTAGGCAAAAAGGAATGCGAGAGACGCGTGGGAAAGAGAAAAAAAAGGTGGATGAAAGTTGACCATCGTCACAATAGCCTCATTGCAGATACTTGTGGGTACCCTTTTTACTTCTCTATTTAGTTCATTAATTCTCTTATGCCTGAACCGCTCCAGCCTTTCTTCAGTAAAACTTTCATTTATAGTCTGTTTGAATTTATTCCAGTTTGTCGCCTTTATATTGTAACTGCTTTTTTCAGTGAACCGCTCCTCTATAGTGAATTCCAACTTGACCTTGATCATAATTAGGTTATCATCACTTGTAGCTATCTCATTTGTAATCTCCCAAGATGTACAACATCTTCGGAGGGCTTTTCCCACCGCCGTGACATCAATATTTGACTCTCCTCGGGCATTGGAAAAAGTGCGACGTTCACTGAATTGGTTCAAAACTGTCAGGCTTCGCTTAAACAGAAAGTCTTCCAGCAGACTACCGCGGTCGTCTGTCTCTGTCAAGTACCAGACGGCCGATTTGGCGTTAGCATCCATACATATCAAGACGCGGTGATCGTTTAGTCGGGCCAGGACCTGCTCCAGTTCTGTAATAAATTGTTCTATTGGCAGTGAGAACTGGTAATATAAATTCAGCACATAGAAACGGTCCCTCGCTGTTCGCACTTCGAGAGCCATGATATGTTCAGAAATGTCCACAACCACCGGGAATATCTCTATCTGATCCTTTCTAGCGAATATTGCTACCCACGGTGTGTCCGCCCTTGGCTGAAAGACGCGCATACCTTGAATCTTATAGCCTTGTACTTGTCCTTTATAGGTATATGGTTCCTGTATGCATAGAATATCCAGCTTATACTCTGTCATGAGCTCCCTAAGTTCGCCCGCAACTACCACTGATCTTTGTGCGTTTATTTGATCAACCTTAGCTCCATATTATACGGGAGCGATATAGTTCCACTTGCCTTAGATTCTCAGGGCATTCCTTATGCCGTATACTGTGTTAAGTATCTTTTCTTTTCGCCCGAGTGCAGTTAATGCATTCCGGACTGTATTTCTTTGGGCAAACATCCCGCAGGTGTTCCTGGCTCCCACAATGCTTACATGCCTGCTTTCCGGCGCTGCAGTTATTTGCTATATGTCCATACCCTAGACATCTAAAGCATCTTGTAATGTTGATGTGCTCTTTTAGCCTGTAGCTTCTCCAGAGCATAAAGACTTTTCCTCGCTTTACTACTTCATTGTACTGCTCAGCGGGCAACTGGACGATCCAGTTAACTTTGTCAATCTTTGCGTTAACTTTAAAGCAGTGCCTCAAACTGATTTTCTCTTTCAGCTTCTGTTCTTCGCTCTCCGAGACTCACTCCACGTTCTTAGCCATAAAGTCTTCTTTGAGTTCCTCTGCACTCCTTCTCCATATTATAAATTATGATGCTGGGATCCGACTTCCGAAGGCCTGATGGCCGCAATCCAACGTCGGCCAAGCCGGCTCTTTCAACAATTTCTACGTCAGCTTTGCTGTTGACCTCCATAACTATGCCCTTCGATCGGAGCTGTCGGATGTTCCGAACTTTTAAGGAACTTCTTTTGCCTTTCAGCACCTCGGTTACCTTAGCTTTAATCTCTTCGTTTGTCCTTTTATCATTTTCATCCTCTGGCTTGATTATGACAACCTCATATATTTCCTTCTCCTTCGCTGGCTTTTATGCTCATGGTCTGGAAGCACTAGGCAGGGAAGGTTCCCAAGGTGCCGAGCTCGCAACTGTCTGTGCATATGTGGGCACTGCTTTCTTGGTACATTCGGCATGTACCGCTTGGATCTTTTCCTTTTCGATGACCTGCTGTTGCAATTTTGCTTCCAGCTATGCCCATTTTGCTAAAATAAACTTGATGGCAGGTTTATTTATTTTGTTCGTCTCATTAAATAAAAACGCCTCTGTGACGGATAGTGAACGGTGAACGGTATGGATGAAATGCGTGTATATTTATGTGATTAATAATTTATTAATTCCGATGGAGCGGTATAACGTCTTGACAGTTTAGGTGTTGGAGGAGAACTGATTTAGATGATGAAAGAGGCTGGGAGAAAGGGTTTGAAAGAAAGAGTTTAGGAGTGGAGGGGATGTCGCGTAAGGTTGATAAGGGACCGTGGGATTGTGGAGTCAGCGGATTGGGAGTTAGCAAGAAAAGAGATTAGGAGTAGGTGAGAGCGGTGGGAATAGAATGTGGGACCGTTACACTCCCCTTCTTGGGAAAAGAATGGATGCTCCTGCATCCGTTTTACAAATTTTTGTTTGTGTTATGTGTTTCTATATAATTTTAAGTGGTTTGTTTACAAAAAGAATTTTGATTTGAGTGTGCGATTTTATATAATTTGTTTTTTAAATAGTTTGTGGTGTTTGCGTGTGTGGTTGCATCTCCTTGTTTTTGCATTGGTTGTTCTGCTGGTTTCCGTAAAGGTTTCTGTACAAATTGCGGTTTTTTTACCTGTAACTTATAAAGATGCATTATTCTTTGGGTTAGTGGGTGGTGGTGTATTACGGTGAGGGGGTAGGTTTGTGTGGTTATATGTATGACGTATAAGTGTATGAAGTGGTTATTTGCCGTTTGGTTGATTGATCCTTGTTTCCTTTGAATTTTGCTGAATGGTGTATTTTATGTTTTGCCTTGGTTAAGTGTTTTATTTTGAATATGGCCCTGATTATTCGTCCTCGTTATTGGCTTGTATTTGGTCTAGCTTGTGTATTTTATGTTTGGCCTTGATTATTATTATTTGTTTCCTTTTTGTTATTGTATTGTTCGTCGTGGTGAGGCTGCTAGAACATTCTAAATCTTTGATTAGCTTGTTGGTTAGTAGAAGAGGTATGTTATCTAGGATTGGTTGGTAGGTTTATGTGGGTGTTTTGTTTGTGGGTTGAATGGATAGAGTTTCAGGTATAATTAAAGTTGATTGTAAAAAGAACATAATGTAAAGAAATTATAGGTCTATATGTATGATTAAGTATATGTATTGTAACGGGAGATGGCACATCGGCACCAAGCACAAGCCGAATAATAAATTAAATATAAAGTCCACGGAGCTTTCGGCAGAGGGACAATAAACAAAATTCGCTCTCGCCAACAATATAGCCGCGAGCAACAAATAAAAGGCCAACGAAACGAGCAATTGACACCTTCTCTTTGGTCAGATCTCGATAAAGAGTACTTGTCCTCTGATCGATACAGTAGGACAACGGTGGGTGACTTTTTGAGGTCCGATATTATCACGCAAGTGGTAATCCGGATAGGCTCATGTGTTGTTAAACCCGAGGAAACTGTATGCGAAAAGAAGTCAGGGAAATTTAAGAGGCAACAGAACTGACCCGTACACGGTAGTCAGCTGTCTCTCTGGCAGCCATCATCGCGCCAATAGAGAGAGAGAGAGAGATAGAGGGACGACAACATCGAGAGACTTCGGAGACACCGCACACCGACACACCAACACTGTCTCGACGAGACACAGCACACCGACACACACACACCGTAGCGACTTCGATCATCGAGGAGAGATTGACACAATAAGAACGAGAAGCGACGCAGCTACGCTTAAGGAAGAGAGAGACGGCCGAACGAACGAGCTGCACAGCGGCGACTCAGCCACGAAAATAACACAGACACACAAGACCATCTCAAAATCAAAACATTACACATACACAGCAGATAAGCTGCAGTACCATTTAAATTCACAATTGTATTTAAACTAACATTTTAATAAATTTCGTCGATTTTATGAGTGCCTTTTACAAAACTCTTTAGCTCCTGCTCGAGTCCTGAACAAAAATAAACACTGAAACCGCAATACGTTTCAGTATATAAAAAAGGGTAATAGTAAAAGATGGGTGTATATGAATATAAGTAAACAAAATGGGTATCGTCTATCGGTTATAAATGTATGTAAAGAAGATGTGGTAAAAAGAAAAAGAAAAAAAAATTATATATCTATGTATATATTGTAACGGTCCACCTGAAACAAATAAATAAATTATGCTCGACAGAGGGCGACGTTTCGCATAAAAGCTACAGACACCCAACAGGTATAAATAGAGTCAAATTAAATCGACAAACTACTCTACCTCGCGCTCTCCTTACCTGTGTCGTCCTAGCAGGCCTTACGTAACTGTTGCCTTCCGACGCTTGACGCTTCCACTCCGGTAGAAACAACGAGTATCGTCTGGTAATGGAAGGGTGCAGATCTGTAAAGACAAAATAATATCAGTCTCGCGTTAAAATAAGTTACTCACCTGAGCGACAGAAGGCACCGATGACGAGACACACCAACGGCGATTCCCGAACTTGGCGAACGGTCAACGACCCCAGTGACCACCTGTAGAGATGTTACGTCCTCGATGATGATTCGGAACAGCACGGTCACGCCGTTCTGTTGACTCCGCCGATATAGTTTTATCGGCGCGAACTACGAAGAGTACGCTCAGTTTGATCAGAGTAAGTGAGATATTCTGATCGAGCAGAAATTCGGAAATTCGGAGATTCGGAGATTCGAAAGGTTCTTTATGAAATTCGACCCCTGCTATGCGCAGTTGAAGAGAACAACACGATGAATAACAGTTAACGATTGAGTTTATTCAAGTTGATTCAAGGTTATTGTGTAATTCTTATAGTTTCTGTCGGTTTAACTGAACTGAACGTCGTGCAAGACGTTTTACAGAGTCTGTTTTAACTGAGGACTGAGAGGACTCGAGTTGCGTAATAATTATCTATGAGTCTAAAAAGACAAACTCTATATGTGTAGTCGGAGTCTAATAGTGCGGTTTTTTGGTCAGAGCGTGTATTTTTATATGTGCTCTGACTTTTGGGTGGAAGGGATTTTTGTTTAGGGTGGAGTTTGGTTTAGGGTGGAGTTTGGGTTTTCCCTTAGGAGAGGGTCGGGAAGTTCTTGTGATAGGCTGGGTTTTCCCTACCGTCTCTAGTATTGAGATAAGTCGTACTATTTACTTATCAGACTGAACTATCTGGTATGTCGGTACTAGGGGTAACTACGCAGAGCGCCCTTTTACCGACTAGAGGACATATGCAACCGACGTTTGGTCATTACTGAATTTTGAAAATTGACTGAGCCTTTAATGTCGGCCAGTACGTAACAGAGAGACGAAAACCTCAACATAGGCACGTTCAAGATAAAGAAAATCGAAACAACTTATCAATATCCGAAGAACTGAAGTCCAGAGGATACACTCGCCACTCACAAGAAAAATCACGACAAATTACTCAAGTTTTATAGTAAATTGTAAAACGGTACAGAAAAAAGAAAAAAATATAAACCAGCGTGACAGATGTGGCCGTGGCCA
>OZ023260.1:1031654-1146654 GCA_964007305.1 Netelia melanura
GGGTAGTGTCGGGTCGTCTGTACTTTTCCGTTTTCGTGATGTTGTCTGATAGTCTGTTTTGGCGTTGCTTATGTTTGGTGTGTTCTCTGTTTCGTGTATAGTTAGTGCCAGTTCTGGTTTGTGTGTATGTGTTGTTGTTGTAGTTGATTTGTATTTATCTTTCTGTTGTTTCATTATATATGCGGAGCAGGCTATTATGTATGCCACTAAACGTTTAGGCGGAAAAACGCCGTGGCAGAGGGGACAGTGCATATGCTGTTTTTTTGTTTTTGATGCTATTGTAGCCAAGTTCTCTAGACAATCCTTCATGTGTTTGCTCGTTGTATCTTTCGAAATTGTTCCTTTGCATATCGGGCATCCTTTTGGTGCGTCCATGGTTAATAGTAGTTTTAGTTGCTAGAGGTTGTGAGAAATGGTGCTGTTGATAATTGGTGCAGGCGCGCGTTTGTACATGCTGTTAGGTGTGTGAATGGTTAGTACGGATGAGGCTCGCTCTGGTGGTACTTATAGTTGTGTGTCCTGATTATAATATGATGTCGCCTGAATTTGTGCGTGTTTCATCTCTAAAGGTGTAGTTGTTATAATTGTTATGTTTCCGTCGTGATTCCTTGGGATAGGGTGCTTATTATTTTCGTCACTCGTTGTTGGCTCGATATCGTTTATGTTTTTTCGTGTTTTCTTTTGGTTCCTTATGCAGGAGATTACTTTAAGTGCTCCTGAGATTTTTCCAAGCAGGGAAAATTTCCAACAAATTCCTGTTATTGTGAGCATCGAGATGATAGATATTCCTGAATACTTGAATATTGATTCTACTGTTGTTAGTCGACCGTTCATATATTGTAGTTTGGTGATTTCTTTGGCTTTTGCTATAACTGCTTTTAGTGCTATTTCGTTTTTTGTTAAATCGTTATTTATTGCATCTGATTCTAAGGAGTATATAAATTTGTCTGTTTCTAGGAGGATTGCACTGATATTTGGTGGGTGTACGTCGTTTTGGATTGAGTTTTCTATTATTTTTGTCATGTTCAGTACTAGGGTTGTAGAGAAATTTGTCTGTGTCGAGGATGTTATGTCGATGGACGGTGTCAGTTGAGTCGTACGGGTTTTTGCTTGGCATGGCGGGCTGATATTTAAGATGCCAGTATTTTTGATTGTGTGAATAGATGCCTAATGGTTATCGCAGTTAATGTAAAGGTTTTCTGATTCTGGTGCTGCAAAGAGCCATGTGTTTGTATCCGGGATTCTGGACCAATAGGTATGGCGGAGTGTTTTCAGTCGAATGTCACATACTTCTAGATTTTTGAATTGAGGGTTTGAGAGGAGTTGAGTTTCGCACTGGGTGTTTTCGTCTACTTGTTGGACGGGGTTGACCTGATTGCACACGTAGTACGACATTGTGATTTTACAATTTGTTACAGTTTCAAGGTTGAAATATTTTTCGTAGTTTTTTGAGATTGCTGTATAGCTGAATGCTGGTTTGATGAAGGCAAAACGTGAATTATTGGTTAGCATTGGTTGGCGGATGGGGATTGAGAAGTGTCGGTATAATTTATACCGTGATAAGTCTAACAATGGAACTTTGCATATGTAAATTAGTTTTCCTTGTACATAAAATATTGTGATATCTGATATGGACATGAGGTTCGGCATGTACTTAATATCTAATGGTACGGGAAATTCGGTGTTTGATATTGTTTTTTGTATTGCTTGTGCACTTGTTAGGATTTGTCCCATGATAAGTATTTGGGGGTGAATTTGACCTGTTTTTGCGAAAAGAATTGCGTTCATAAATGTGTCTGTATCGAGTTCCAATTCTATTAGGTCTTCCTCCGTTTGGGTAATATACTTTATGGCTACTTGGTTATGTTTAAGGACGTCTGTTTCGTTTTTGAGAGCTATTATTACGTGGTTAATTTGTTCCATGTCGTTTGCGACCATTTTTGCGAGGTTTTTTATGCGTTTTTGGTCGAGGTCGAATTTTGATTTTAAAACATGCGTTTGGTTTTTAACGATTTCTGCTAATTCTAGTGAGTTATTTGCTAGCATGTTGAGTTCGCTGTAAATTCTTTCACCGTCTTCTGAGTCTAGGGTGCCATATAGTGTTTTCTGTATTTTTCCTGCGAAATTTAAGAGTCCCCTTTTTTCTCTATGATTACTACTATCGTTTTGAGTATATGGTATAAGTTCTTGCAAGATTATTTCTGTTTTGTGGATTGTTTTCAATCGGGATTCCATTATTTGCAGTTGGGTACTGACCAGGCAGTGTGGGGTGATCATGTCGCAATATCTTTGAATTACGAATAAGTTGCGGGAGAGTTGTTCGCGTCTTGTTGTGAGTCCATCTGCGTTGACACCGGTAATGAGGGTCCATGTTGTGTGGTAGGAGCGCAGTATGCCGTGTTCTTCGGAATATAGTCCTGGATTTTGTGCGAGTTGTGTAATTTTTATTAAGGGGTTGCCGCTTGAGGCGTGTGAGTGGCATCTGTAACATGTGCCATTTTTATTTTGTCTATGTGTACTATTTTCGTTTTATCGTCCTTAATTTCTAACTTAACATTATGTTTATCTAATACTTCTAAGATTTTAAATGGTCCTACATAATGAGGGTCGAGTTTTCCTTTTCTTGGTTCCTTTATGAGGAATACTAGTTGTCCTTTTTCATATTTCGGTTCTGTTACTCTTTTATCGTAATATCGTTTTGTTCTTTCTTTAAATTTGATTTGTTTTTCCCATGCGACTTTTCGTGTCTTTTTTAAGTTGTTCGTGAGGTTTGTCATGTAGTCGTCATATGTTATTGTTGTTTCTGGAGGTGGAAATTCTGAAGGTGTACGGGCTGTTCTTCCGAAGACGAGTTCGTATGGTGTGAATCCGCTGCTTTCGTGTGTGCTTGTGTTGTGAGAGAATGTTGCGAGTGTAAGGAGTTCGTCCCAATTGCGATTGTCGTCAGTGAAATGTTTTAGGAATTCAGTGAGGCTGTGATGATATCGTTCTAATGCGCCATTTGATTGGGGATGGTACGCTGTTGTTTTGTATTGTCGAATTTGAAAAAGTTCAGCGAATTGTTTGAATGTGTCAGACATAAAGTTTCTTCCTTGGTCGGACAGTATCGCTCGAGGAGCACCAAATGTTGTTATTAAAGCTGTAGTAAGTGCTTTAACGATATCCGTAGAAGTTTGATATTTTAATGGAACTGCTATGGCGAATTTACTGAAGAGGTCTAAAATGGTCAAGATATATTCGTGTCCCTGTGTGGTTTTTGGTAAGGGTCCTACGATATCGATTGCGACCTTGTCGAACGGTTCTGCTGGAGCGTCGGTGATGATCATGGGTGCTTTATCTTTTACTCGTACCAGTTTGTTCTTTTGACAATCGAAACAGTATTTAATGAATTCTCGAATGTCGTTTTTGAGGTTTTTCCAGTAGTATTGTGATAGGATTCGATTATATGTTTTCGATAGTCCGTTATGTCCACCGATTGTTGAGCTGTGAAACTCTTGGATAATATCTTTCCTGCGTGGTTGTGAAGGTACTGACAGTAGACCATTGCATAATGTAATGTTTGTGCGTGAATTCGTTGATTTTTCTCGTACGAATGATTTGATGTATTCCCAAACGAACGGATTTAGAATTTTAGGGTCCTTTGGGATTGTACATGTCTCTAGCTGCAATTTATTGAATACTTCGAATAGTGTTTTTAAGCAATTTCGAAGTTCTGTGATGGACAGTGAATCTGTCGATTTCTGTTTACAGATGATTGTGAAATAGCAAGTGATTCCTCGGCGAGTAATTAGAATGTCGCCAATTTGGGGGTTACAGTCCAAAAGTGATTGTTGGTTGATTCTGCCTTTTTCCTGTAGAATTTCTGATATCATCGTATTCATTGTACAGTCTGCTGATAGGAAGTATGCGATATTGTCTTTTTGTGCTAGGATATTTTTTTGTGTGGTGACAATTCTGTTTTTGTTTGTTAGATCCTCCGTTATTTCTGTCCTTCTAGTTGCGGGGCGAGATTCTCTGTGTGTCATTTTCTTTCTGTAGTACTGTGATGGTACAAATGGAGTATCACTGTCGGCCTCTGTTACGTTGTTTCCACTTGAGCTATTTTCGTCTGATATTGTTTTTGATGAATTGCTGTTTGGCTCTGCTTGTGTAGAGGTTTGCCTCGTGACTCGTTCAACATTTTCGGGTGGTGATCGAAATGTTGGCTCGATTGTTGCTTGTGTGTTGTGCAACTGTGGTACTTCTACTGGAAGGTTGATGTTATTTCCGATATTTCCTTCAGGAGATAGATTTACTTCGTCGTTGTTATTTGAAGGTGACTCTGCTAACGAATCGAAGTATTCGGGTGTCATTTCCGGTGAGTATGGTCCTATGTTCGTGATACGTTTTGGCTTCTTTATGGGCATTCGTGGTGGTGATGGTGATCTAAAATTCGGCTGCACTTGCGGCTGTGCATTTCGCTGTCGATTCTCTTCCTTTGAGGCGTTAATTTCTTCGCTGGTGAAGTTCGGTTGCGCTTGCGTCTGTGCATTTCGTTCCTTATTTTCTTCGTTTGATTCATTAATCTTTTTCTTGTTTAAGTTCGGTTGCATCTGCGCTTGTGCGTTTCGTTCTTCATTTTCTTCATTTGATTCATTAATGTTTTCCTCGTTAGGGTTCGGCTGCACTTGCCGTTGTGCATTTTGTTCTTCATTCTCTTCATTCGATTTGTATATCTTTTTCTTGTTTTTGTTATATCTTTCCGTTGTTGCTTCATCTCGTGTCCTTGGTCGTTTGCGCCTGTTTTTCGTCTTTGCTTCCTTTGTCGTATTGTTCCTTGTGCGTTTCCGGGTCGTTATATTTTTTGTGAGTTCCTCCTCCGTTGCTTCTGTTTCTGTGATGACGTCTGTGCTATCTTTTCCTATATTTGTTTCCTCTTCTGTTTGTGGAGATTCATCGTCGATTTTTGGGTCTGATTTAGATTGTGTGTTGTTTTCATGTTCGTTTTCACTTTCTGTTTTCTGTCCGTCTTGTTGTTTCTTTTTGGGTGTTGGGTTGCCTGATTCTTCGTCTGAATCAGAGCGTTGTCGTGTGTTTGGCTGGTGTGAGTGTTTCGGTCTTTTTAAGGCGTTTTCTTCTTTTGAAGAACTGTCTCTTTGTCTGATAGGCATGACGGCAATGGGGTTTCTGGATAGTGCATCTGCGACGTGGTTTAATTTTCCGGGTTGGTGTTGTATTTTAAAATCGTAATCGTTGAGGGTCATTTGCCAGCGCTGAAGCTGCTGTGGCAAGTCGGATTTGTTATTTAAATATGTTAAAGCTCTATTATCTGTAATCAATGTGAATTGTCTACCGTATAGATACGGGCGAAAATGTTCTACTGCGAAGACTACTGCTAACAATTCTTTTCTCATTGTGTCGTACGCTTGTTGTGGTTTCGAGAGTGTTTTTGAATAGAATGCTACGGGGTGGTTGAATTTATTATATTCCTGACTTAGGACTGCACCTATGGCGTAGTCTGAAGCGTCCGTGGTAAGTGTGAATGGTTTTTCAAAATCGGGATAACGCAAAATTGGACGTTCTATAATTTTGTTTTTGAGTAATTCGAATGCTTTTTGTCATTCGTCTGTCCATTGGAATTTCACATCTTTTTTCAATTGTTTTGTTAGTGGTGCTGCGATTTTTGCGAAGTCTCTAATGAAACGTCTATAATAACCTGCAAGTGCTGTAAATTGTTTTATGCTTTTTTTATCAGTTGGTGGTGTGAATTCTGTTATGGATTTTACTATTGTGTTGTTGGGTTTTACGCCTTCTTCCGTAATTGTGTGTCCTAAATATGTGACTTCTGTTCGCAAAAATTGACATTTATCGGTTTGCAAGGTTAGACCTGCTTCGGTTAGGCGTTTCGCTAATCGCCGAAATTTTGTCGCATGTTCCTCGAGAGTGTTAGCGTAAATAACAATGTCGTCCAGATATACGGACAGGTCGTTACCCTGGAGTCCTGATAATACGACATCCATCAATCGTTGGAATGTTGCGGGCGCATTTTTCAACCCAAATGGCATACGGTTGAACTCGAAATGTCCGTTTGCCGTTGAAAATGCGGTTTTTTGTTTGTGGTTGGGATCCATTTCGATTTGATGGAAGCCGGACGCTAAGTCAAAAATGGAGAAGTATCGCGCTTTGCCCAATTGGTCCAGAATATCTACGATACTCGGTAATGGATAAGCATCGGATATTGTTTCCGCGTTTAATTTGCGAAAATCGATAACCATTCGCCATCTCTTTTTGCCCTGTGAGTCTGCCTTTTTGGGTACGACCCAAACTGGTGAGTTATAGGGTGAGAGGGAAGGTTGGATGATGTTTTTCTGGAATAAATTATTGACTTGCGTTTGGATCTCTTTTTTGTGTACAGGTGGAAATCGGTATTGTTTTGTGTTGATAGGTTTGTTGTCTGTCGTGGGAATTTTATGTTGTGTTATTGTTGTGTGACCAGTTCGTCGTTGGGTAGGAAAAAGAGTTTTGGGTATTCAGAAACTAGTTGAAAAATATGTTCTTTCTCTTCGTTATTGAGGTGGTCTAAATGAAGCAATGATTTAAGGTTTTGTAGTCGTTCTGTGTTATTTTTGGATACGTTGGTTGTATGAATTGATGCGTTATTGGTTTGAGGATTGTTGTTGAATGTTTTAGCGCTCTAGTGATGGGTCTCGTGTCGCACTTTTCCGCGAGACGTTGTCTTAGTTTTTTAGGTCTACTTTTTCGAAAAGTGTATCAATGTGTTCTGTGCTGTTCGTTCTTGATTTTGTCGGGGTATTTCTACCGGGTGAATTATTTTGAGAATTTCGTTGCTCGGCATTTGAGTCCGTATTAGGTCGTTCTTGATATTCATTTTGGTGTTGGTCAAATGAGTTGTTTCTGTATCGATTTTGGGAATTGTCTCTGTGTTTATTTCGGGAGTAGTTTTTGTGTCTGTCGTTCGAATTACTTCTGTTTGAATAATTGGTATGTCTGTCGTTCGAGTAATCTCTGTGTCTGTCGTTTGAATAATTTCTGGATCTGTCGTTTGAACGATTTCTGTATCTGTCGTTTGAGTATCTATCGTTTGAATAGTTTCTGTATCTGTCGTTAGGGTTATCTCTGTACCTGTCGTCTGAATAATTTCGGTATTCGTCGTTTGAGTATCTGTCGTTTGAATATCTGTCATTTGAACGATTTCTATATCTGTCGTTTGAGTATTTGTCGTTTGAATAGTTTCTGTATCTGTCGTTTGATCGGTTTCTCGAATGATTTCTATATTTGTCATTTGAGTAATTTCTGTATCTGCCGTTTGAGGCGTTTCTGTATTGGCCTCTAGAATTTCTGTTTCGTATTCTATTGTCTGAGCTCGATCTATGATATTGTCAAATGTTTCTGCGTTATGGAGAATCAAATGAGAACCAATTGCAGGCATTAGTCCTCTAACGTAAGCTCTTTTTGCCCTAGCTGTTACCTCGTCGATTCGTGTATCTAAAAATGGTCTTTGTGCGGCTGTATTGTATACATCTGACAATTTATCGATGATATTATTAAGTATGTCGCGCGTTCTCGCTGCGTATTCTATAACAGTTTCACCGTAATTTTGTGGGGATGATTCTATTTCGTTTTCTAAGTCTGCCAAATCTTTATTTTTACTAAATGTTTTCTTTAATATTTTTAGGAGTGATTCTAGAGAATTTGGGGGATTTGCATCGATGACTGAACGTGCGATGCCGTTCAGTTTGAGTGGGATCATTTTTAATAATTTAGATCGTTCGCCATCTGAAAGGCATTCATTGACTCGTTTAATTGTTTTTGCGTACTCTTCTATTTTTATATTTTTCCCATCGTATACGGGGACAACTTTAAAAGCGTCTCTAAATGTAAATGTATTGTTATTTTCAGCCATTGTAATAATTTGGTGTTCAATGTTTGGGTAAAAATGTGGGGGTACTGAATTTCGTCTATTTGTTCTACGGGGTGGTCTGGTCGGTGGATTGGAGATTACGGCGCGATAAAATGACATGGAGACATGTTTATTAACTTTGAATTGTGGTTATTAAATGTACATTTTTGTTCGTTGATCGTTAAATGTAAAAAAAAAAAAATTTCTGTCGAAAAGTTTTCGAGAGGGGGAGGCAACAAAAAAAAATGTTTACATTTCGTGTGTAGTTATTAATGTTTGTGTGTGAGTTACTTCCACCATAAACGAATATGCGATTTTAGAGCTAGCATGCAAAAGATTTTTGAGTGGAGTGTACTTACAATGCCAGAAGAACGATGGTGAGCGTAAGCATCAGCTGATCCTTTATGCGCTGAGACGGTGGCTCACGCGTAGCGGCTGAGTCGTTGTGTGCGTGCGTCTTCGTTGTTCCGTCCGTGTGTTGGCGTAGTAGGTCTGGTATGGCTGAGGTCGTGTCGTGTGTGTCTCGTTCGTTGTTCCTCGCTCGTTGCTTCGTTGTGTGTGTTATCGATGATCGTTGCGTATGTGTTCTTTCTTCTTTCTTTGCTGCTTCGTTTCCGTGTACTTTGTGTAGAATAATGTATAGTGTGGTCTGTGTTTGATGTGATTTGTCTCCAACCTCTTTTTTTTTCACTTGTGTTAAATTATTATTATTTTATTTATTTTTTCTTCGCTGTGTCGTTTGTGTAATTTATTGTTGTTATTAAAAAAAACTTTTTTTTTTTGATGATTCGCGTGGGTCGAATCTACTTCTGACACCATGTGACGGTGCTGAGCGGTAATGAATAAATAATTGTACGCTTGTTTGCGGTGTAAACGATTGGTGATTTATTAAATGGAGGAAAGATCTAGTTGGTTAGGAAGTCGGAGGAGAACTGAATTAGGTGATGGAAGATGCTGGGAGAAAGGATTTGAAGAAAGAGTTTAGGAGTGGAGGGGATGTCGCGTGAGGGTGATAAGGGACCGTGGGACTGTGGAGTCAGCGGAATTGGGAGTTAGCGGGAAAAGAGATTAGGAGTAGGTGAGAACAGTAGGAATTAAGCGTGGGACCGTTACAGTAGTAAACAGATTAATAAAACTATATGCCAAGTTTCACAAGTTTTCCGTTGTATACTTTCTTCACAAAAAATTCCCAAAAAGCGGTAAATTTTGCGAAAAAAAAGACAATCCCCCCTTAAGCCACTTGAATCAAATAGCGACAGTGGATACGGTGATAATTCATAGCTCATTACCTCTTTTTTTGCGTCGGTGTCAAGGGTAAACAATAGACGCTGAAATAACAGTGTGGTGTCCACGGAAGCGTAATGATCATCAGCAAGTTTTATACTAGACTGAGCCAGACTTAATGGACGGACTTTGGATTTTGTCGAAACAGACATTTTGTTTGCATTCACACCGACCATATCGTTCATGCTTTTTAATCCCTTTTCGTATGCCAGATGAGGATCAATGGTAGAGTCACCTTTATGTCCAGTTGACAGCGATAATAGAGAATCGCCGTGCTTATCACAGAATGGGTTGTGTGCCTTCAACCAAGTTTTCATATCGGTAATGGCCTGTTTGTCTTGCTTTTGAAGACTTTTTCCCAAGTCGCCGTGTTGGTAACTAGTTTCATAGTACACTTCACAATATTCTTCTAACGATTGAATGATGTCAAAGGCTCCAAGTTTCCCCAGAATAAATCTCGCTTCACAACTGTGCGTAACTCCACGACCGTGCGTTATGCCCATAACGTTTTTGCTGTCTCACATTAAAGTTTGTTCTATTGTCTGGTCAGAAGATACACCGCTCCAGTTTTTGTCGGTTTGAGATATTGTAAAATATCCCCTGGAGAAATTTTCATACTCTTCGTCGTTCATAACCTCTTCTAATCGAGACATATCTTGGAGATATATTTGCGCCCTCTTTGCGTATGGAAAGTGTCCTCCAGCATGAAAAATTGGGAGCATCAACCCACGAGCCAAGTGATCCACCGTTCAGGGTAAGCGTATGTGTATTTTTCAATTTTTCAATATCGACCACATTGTACGAGCGGGAACGAGCGCGCGTGTTAGGCGCACCCGAATTCGCCGCGACAAAATGTCCCGCGATTCTGCCCCTACTAATAAGCGCGCTACTCGCGAGTCGTCAGGTCAGAGGTGTGAGATGATATTTATCTGCATACACACACATCACGACACGGTCGCGTCTTACGACGGCCACCGGCGCGAAGTCACGTGACCGCGACAACGAGGCCAATCGAGAAGTGGTCGGATTTTCGATTAAGCTACTATACACCCCAGCCCGAGCGGGGCGGGGTTTCGCTTGATCTAGGCTCCGATACGTTCAAAATTGTGTTTGCGCGCGCCTTAACTTTCTCGGCGAAATTTCATTTAAAAGCCTCGGAAAACTCAGGACAAACATGTTTTTTTGCCACGAGATTTACTCTCTCCCTTCACAATGAAACGGCTTCGGGAGCTCATCATCCCTGGTTGCCCGTTACATATTGCTACTTTCATAGGCTGCCCCAATCGAACAAACTGTTTTTTACCACCATCTCCGACTGCCGGCCATGGGGGTTTCTAAATTAGACGAGGAGGGAGGAGGCAACGGGCGCGCGCTCAACGACGCTCGTCATCCATCCAACCACAATCGCTCGACAAAACCCTCGTTCGAAATTCGTCAATCATTGAGAAGGCTCGCGTGCATCTCTCGAAGAAATACCGGCCTTCTAAATGATCCAAAATACTGGGTACACATATGACTAAATACGGGCGCGGCAGCGTCCCACTATTTTTCCAATGCCCCATTAATTTTATTATTTATTTTCGTATATTTTCATTGTTTTTCTGCATTGCATTATTCGCAAAGAGATTGCGATACGTTAATGATTCTTCCGCAGGTTCACCTACGGAAACCTTGTTACGGCTTTTACGTCCTCTAAATGATCAAGTTTGGTCATCTTCCCGGCAACATCGGCAATGCCGAAACATTGCCGCGCACCAGTCCGAATATCTCACTAAATCATTCAATCGGTAGTAGCGACGGGCGGTGTGTACAAAGAGCAGGGACGTAATCAACGCGAGCTTATGACTCGCGCTTACTGGGAATTCCTCGTTCATGGGGAATAATTGCAAGCCCCAATTCCTAGCACGAAGGAGGTTCAGCGGGATACCTGGGTCTTTCGGCCAGGGAAGACATGCTGATTCCTTCAGTGTAGCGCGCGTGCGGCCCAGAACATCTAAGGGCATCACAGACCTGTAATTGTTCAATCTCGTGCGGCTAGAAACCGCCTATCACTCTAAGAAGATTTGTTTGTACGTCGGTAGTAAAAATCAGCCCGACTGTAAAGTCGCGAGGCTTTCGAGATACCAGAATGTACGCCTATTTAGCAGGCCAGAGTCTCGTTCGTTATTGGAATTAACCCGACAAATCGCTCCACCAACTAAGAACGGCATGCAACACCACCCACCGAATCAAGAAAGAGGTATCAATCTGTCAATCCTTCCGGTGTCCAGGCCTGGTGAGGTTTCCCGTGTTGAGTAAAATTAAGCCGCAGGCTCCACTCCTGGTGGTGCTCTTCCGTCAATTCCTTTAAGTTTCAGCTTTGCAACCATACTTCCCCCAGAACCCAAAAGCTTTGGTTTCCCGGAAGCTCCCCGCCGAGTCATCAGAGGAACTTCGGCGGATTGCTAGCTGGCACCGTTTATGGTTAGAACTAGGGTGGTATCTAATCGCCTTCGGACCTCTAACTTTCGTTCTTGATTAATGAAAACATTTTTGGCAAATGCTTTCGCTTTTGTCCGTCTTGCGACGATCCAAGAATTTCACCTCTAACGTCGCAATACGAATGCCCCCATCTGTCCCTATTAATCATTGCCTCGGGGTTCCGAAAACCAACAAAATAGGACCGAGGTCCTATTCCATTATTCCATGCACACAGTATTCAGGCGAAATTAGCCTGCTTTAAGTAATCTAATTTGTTCAAAGTAAAAGTACCGGCCCACCTCGATACTCAATAAAGAGCACCGCGATGGGACATTAATTGGATCGCCCCGCGAAGAACTAAGCCTACCGGTAGGACGTCTCACGGCATGCTAGTTAAACACCGCGAGCGGTGAACCAACATCGTGACACTCGGATGCAACTACGAGCTTTTTAACCGCAACAACTTTAATATACGATATTGGAGCTGGAATTACTGCGGCTGCTAGCACCAGACTTGCCCTCCAATGGATCCTCGTTAAAGGATTTAAAGTGTACTCATTCCGATTACGGGGCCTCGGATGAGTCCCGTATCGTCATTTTTCGTCACTACCTCCCCGTGCCGGGAGTGGGTAATTTGCGCGCCTGCTGCCTTCCTTGGATGTGGTAGCCGTTTCTCAGGCTCCCTCTCCGGAATCGAACCCTGATTCCCCGTTACCCGTTACAACCATGGTAGGCGCAGAACCTACCATCGACAGTTGATAAGGCAGACATTTGAAAGATGCGTCGCCGGTACTAAGACCGTGCGATCAGCACAAAGTTATTCAGAGTCACCAAGGTAAACGGTGGACGAGCGAGCTCGCCACCGATTGGTTTTGATCTAATAAAAGCGTTCCTCCCATCTCTGGTCGGAACTCTGGTTTGCATGTATTAGCTCTAGAATTACCACAGTTATCCAAGTAAATGTGGATACGATCTAAGGAACCATAACTGATTTAATGAGCCATTCGCGGTTTCACCTCAATACGGCATGTACTTAGAAATGCATGGCTTAATCCTTGAGGCAAGCATATGACTACTGGCAGGATCAACCAGGGAGCTTCGTTTTATGTACGAGAGCTCGAGAGAGAGAGATACAGAGACGTTTTATAAAAATTAATTTATCAACGCGCTTTTTTCTCTCTCCTCGTTTCGTTTCTCGGTGTTGCCGCCGCCACATAGACGAGGACGGTAAGTCCCGATGTACAACACGACGATGCGCTCACACTTATCTTTTTTCAGTCTTTTCTCCACGGATAGCACACCTCAGATTTTACACTCTTATATAAACCCGTGTGCTCATCCGATTAATTCTCTTTCGGAATATCCTCTCTCGTTAATATTTCGTAACTGTTGACGCTAGTAAATCTTTCGATTCGGAGCGACAAGACGTACCCCATTTCATGGGGCACTTTCTTATACGTTCGTGTTTGGACTCTTCTTCTTCTCCCAACAAATTTATCCCTCGCCCGGAAATGGGTGAGTCGATGCTCAGTTCGACTATGTTTCGTATTGTATAGATACGATATTAAACATAACAAAACGATAACGCCTACGGCGGAATTCCACATATGGAGCCATTCGTTCAAAGACACCGACTCGTGGTAATGCTGCGCAATTATGTTACATTTCATATTCAGCCGATAGTCGACGCATACAAGCCGAATCATCGGCTCCGTTATAGTTACGAGCTGGTCCGCCTGCCTCTTCGGCGCCGATTGGTCTTAGGCACGGCGGCAAGGCGGGCAAACTAGCTTCGAACGGGATCGGGCGCGATGTACACGTTTCGACTTTGCCAAATATTTGTTAACAATTTTTTTATGTCGTTGGCGGTCGTATTGCAATGGTTTCTTGCCCAAAAGAATTTCTTGAAATTGTTTTTGTGAACACGAGTGTCGACAGGCTCGAGCTCATGTAGATTATTCAATGAAGTTTCATGTAGACCAATCAACTTTCGGAAAACCGCAACGAGACAGTATCATAGGTCAGAGATATTGCGCCGTAACATCGCGATGGAATAAAGAAAGAACTTCGGCCGTTTCAGGACAGAAAACATGATTAAATTTGAAGTTTTCTTCGCGGCGTCTATAGTGTTCGTAGGACGTGTGGACCGATCGGGGCGTAGATCGGACGCGCGCCCCGACTCGGCACGAAGTTCTCCTCTGGACCGTTGAACGTGATTGTAGAGAGGAAAAAAAATACTCAACTTTGGTTCGCGTCGTCTCAAGTGTTGGTCAGGCGGGTGGACCGATCGGACCTTAGGAGAAGACGCGCGAGTAGATAAACAAGGCGGGTTCTGGACCAACGTGTGCTAGTGCACACGTACACGTCACACGTACACACCCACACGTACACACCGACTTTCACGGCGTGGCGGGGGGGGGGGGGGGGATCTCGAATATTCCACGACACCATGGGGGGAGGGGCATCAACCGCGCGTTACCTCATATTTCTTAGCTGAATTGTTTATTTAAATTGTTTATTTAAATGTGTCTAATAAATATTCTTGATATGAGATATGAGGTGTGAGTTATCCGATCTTGCTTAGCCGTACTGTTTATTTAAAAAGTGTCGGATAGATATTCTTTCACATCGATGACCAATATCGGATATCAACAACAGCGGCCATATTGTTTATTCAATAGCCGAATATCAGATAAATAATGTTTTGACGCTATGTATTACGCGATATATTTCGTCGCACAAATATTCTTTGATACCGCCGAACAGCAGATTTTTTTCAGAGAAGGTAGGGGGTGGGTTTATGGCTACATACCGATGACAGGGGGCTCATCGAGATAATTCTTGCAACGACTTTTAATAAACAGAATTTTTCTCATCTATAGCTCCGGTGCAGCTGCATATGAGTATCCCATATCTTTTAATGTTCGACGTGTTAGAACGTGTCGCTGTGACGGAACAAGCAGAGCAGTATGAATGCTACGAGTTACCCAATATTTCTTAATTGCGTTGTTTATTCAAATTGCGCTCGAACTCTTTGGAGTGATGTCCGACGTACCCACGCACACTCAGCTCCTACTGCCTAGTCTCTGCCTAGTATTAAAAATAATTTCATAAACATATATAATTATTTTTAATACTATTACAGATACATCCTTTCATCCGTGAAAGTAATTATTGTTACGCGCTAACAGTGTTACGAGCGCTGGCCCATCATCCGGCATTCATACGACTCATATCTCAATCATCAATCGCCGAGAACCACTTCGGCCGTTTGTTAAATAATTTACTAGAGGACAGCAGAGGGAATAAGGCCTCGCACTTGGACGATTTCTACAATTATGGAGCGAATCGCAGCCCGGGACCGCGAAACTCGACGGCTTACACTCACTGGATATTTTAGAATTCATTCAACCGTTTTTTAGCGATATTCATCGCCAATACCTAGTGTTGTATGATCTAATTCGATCGACGTCGCGGTCCGGCAGGGCCTGCGATACGTGCGATCGAATAATTGAGATTAACACTACGTTCTTTGCCGTTGATATCATCGATAACCACACCGGAATATATTCATATATTCACAGCAGAACACCGAAGTATTTACAATGTTCTTCTGTGTCTGTCTTTAATGTCCTGAACATACAGTATGTACATCAAGGAACGCCATACAAATTGGAATCATATTATTTGTCATAGTTTAGCTCGAACCCTCGTCATGTAAAGACGTGTTTATGAGCAAGACGCTATACGCAAATAATCAAGCTCAGTAATTTAAAGTGTGTTGACATTTATCTTTGAAAACTTACACTTGAAATACGGTGTGCCACTACCAGCAAGGTGCAAATTCGTGTGTTATAAAATTGTGATTTCACAGTTTGAGTTAGAAAAAAAAAAACTCGGATTGTGAAAAACAACGCAAAAATGTCCAACGGCCTCTCGGCCCGGACGCCACCAAACTTGTTGCTAAACGCATCGGGAACAACACAAAGTCCAGTGTCTAGAATTTCACCACCACCAGAATGCACTCAGCAGCCCACTAACGCGAGTGACATTCGTATCGTATTATCGAGAAATTCGAACCCAAACGCAGGCAACGAATCGCCAGGATGGCAAATCGTTCGTAACAGTAAACGTCCTAGGCACTCAGCCGAGTCGGACAGACGAAGACGAAATAAACAAAATTCCGTGTAATAACCGATACATGCCGCTCAGCAATACAAATGAAGGAAATAATGATCACAATATGAGCACAGATAACAGCAAGCAAACGAGGTAAGCGAGAGAGCCCCAAAGCCGCCGCCGATATTTGTCCTAGGCGTTAAATCGATCACCGCGCTAGAATCATGTCTCGAAAGAGGCATAAGGAGAAGCGAATACACTCACAAAACAATCAACACCGATGGCCAAATCAAAATATTAGCCAAGACAGCTGACAGCTACCGAAAAATTATACACATTCTTGATGAAGAGCGGACTACCACACGTATCAACCTAAGGAAAATCGTGCGTACCGAGTGGTCATAAGATCCTTGAACGCGTCAACCCCAATCGACAAAATAAAAAGCGCTATCGTGTCACTGGGACACGAGGTACGCAACGTTATCAATGTCAGACATGGAAAAACAAAAATGCCACTGCCTCTCTTTTTTGTTGATTTAGAATCGAAGCCGAACAACAAATACATATACAACATCGACGTACTCCTCAACGCCAAGATCGAAATTGAACCTCCGAGAAAAAAGTCAACCATTGCCCAATGCACCCGATGCCAACGCTACGGACATACGAAACGCTATTGCCATAGACAATACCGATGTGTCAAATGCGGAGCTCACCATAATATAATGTCGTGCAAGAAATCGAGCGAACTCCCAGCGAAATGCGTCCTCTGCGACGGAAATCATCCTGCAAACTACAGAGGCTGCCGTGTCTACCAGAGCAGTCTAGAAAGGCGGAACTCAAGCGCACAAAAACCTCACTGGCTCCGGTCTCGAGCAAGGCCAGCCGGGCAAAGGACAGATAATCAATACAACCAACAACAATCGACCAACGAGCAACCCAATGCAATCCGACAAACACGCAGCTACGCCCAGGCAATAGGAGCAGGGATAAGTAACAATGAAAATAATACTAACGACAGTTCAATAATTATTAAAATACTCGACAAATCCTACAGTGAGGTAAAAACTGTGTTAACACAGCAAAATGAACTGCTCAACACCATGCTGAAGCTATTAACAGCAGTATTAACAAAGTTTACCGAGAAATAACTTCACTGCGTACAAAATTGCGCTCTGGAATGCCAACGGGCTGGCCCAACATCGGCTGTAATTGGTAACATTCTTGCTAGTAAATAAAGTTGACATAATTTTAATTGCAGAGACTCATTTTACGGGCAGAAGTTACATGAAAATCCACGGATACAACGTATATAGCACAGAACATCCAGATGGTACGGCACATGGCGGAACCGCTATCATAATTTAAAAAAAACATCAATCATCGAGAGTTACATTCGCATGGCAAAGAGTACCTCCAGGCAACAAAAATTATTGTAGGGGACAAAAAACTCGGGCCCATAGTGCTTGCAGCAGTCTATTGTCCACCGAGGCACAATATTAAAAATGACAAACTCAAAGAATTTTTCCAGAGCCTGGGACCAAGATTCCTAGCAGGTGGCGACTATAACGCGAAGCACCACGTATGGGGTTCAAGGTTAATAACAACCAGAGGTCGTGAATTACTTAAAGTGATTACGGACTGCAACTGTACTCATCTCTCGACCGGCCAACCAACCTACTGGCCGACCGATAGAAACAAAATACCGGATGTACTGGACTTTTTCGTAGCCAAAGGCATAATCCATACGTATACCAAGTTAAAACCAAGTCTGGATTTATCATCGGACCACTCACCAATAACACTAACTCTATGCAGCGAAACAATAAAAAAAGAAAAGAGTTTGTTGCTGTCCAACAAAAGAACTGACTGGCTGATGTTCCAGGAAACAATAAGCGATCACGTCGACTTGAAAATCGTTCTAAAAAATGAAACCGATATAGAGGATGCTACCGAACAATTCACGAGGCTAATTCAGAGGGCAACCTGGGAATCCACGCCAACAATCGCACAAAAATACGAGACGATAACGCTCCCAGAAGAGATCCGACGGAAAATAACGGCCAAAGGAAGAACTAGGAGGCAATGGTAACTAAGTAGGAACAATAACGATAAAAGAAGGCTTAACAAGGTAACTCGTGAACTTAAACAACTAATCTCGCAATATAATAACAGCAGCTTCGAAAAATTTGTAACGAACTTAACCAACACGGCAGCCACAGAGTACTCGCTATGGAAAGCAACTAAAAGGCTCAATACCTCGCAAAATTATGATCTCCCAATCAAAAAAACAAACGGCGAATGGGCGCAGAGTAAGTTGGAAAAAGCGACTACGTTCGCTGAATACCTCGAAGGTGTGTTTACTCCAATACAACCGCAGCAAAACGATCCAGAAATCCAAGAACTTCTCGACTGTCCCCTACCAATGGAAATGCTGATCCAATACATATCTCCGGCGGAAGTAAGCTACACAATCAACAAGGAACTTTATCCTAGGAAAGCACCCGGGTACGACCTCATAACTGGGTTCCTGCTTAAAAAAATTACCAAAAAAGGCATAGTATTTCTCACGAAGCTGTATAAGGCAGTCCTACGCGCATCGTATATGCCCAGCCAATGGAAGGTGGCACATATCATCATGCTACCAAATCCAGGGAAACCACCAAATGAAGTCACCTCATATAGACCAATAAGCCTGCTGCCGATTATGTCTAAACTATTCGAGAAACTACTGCTAGCTAGAATGAAAAAATAAATAGAAGAACGGAACATCAATTTGGCTTCAGGAATCAACACTCAACAGTAGAGCAGGCAAATAGAATCTACAATACGATAGCCAACGCACTCGAAACAGGCGAATTCTGCTCAGCAGTCTTTCTCGATATCCAGCAGGCCTTTGATAAGGAGTGGCACCCTGCGCTGCTTTATAAAATTAAGCAAGCAATTCCGAAGTACTACCTACTCTTGAAGTCGTACTTGAATAACAGAACTTTACAGGTGAAGCACGGAACCGAAGTTACAGACCTTTATTCAATAAAATCGGGGGTGCCATAAGGCAGTATACTCGGACCAGTATTATACACGCTTTTTACAGCCGGCCTACCAGTACGCCGCAACTCCTTCGTAGCAACGTTTGTTGACGATACATCAATTATGGCTACTCACCACAATGAGGTAACAGCATCACGGAAGCTACAAAGAGGGCCCAACGATATATAAAAATGGCTAAAAAATGGAGACTCCAGGCCAGTGCAACAAAATCGGTACACATAACATTTACCATGAGAAGAAAGGACTGCCCGACGGTAACACTCAACGATCAAGCCCCGCCAAGTGTGAATGAGGTAAAATACCTTGGTATGCAATTTGACAGGAGACTAACCTGGGCTAGTCACATCCGGAAAAAAGGAAAGAACTGGACATACGACTAAGAAAAATGTACTGGCTTCTCGGCAGGCGATCAAAGCTGACACTCTCAAATAAAATTGCGGTGTACAAAGCAATCCTGAGGCCCATATGGGCTTACGGCATCCAGCTATGGAGTACCGCATGCAACTCGAACATCAAAACCTTGCAACGATTCCAATCTAAAGCCCTCAGAGTAATCGCTAATGCACCATGGTACATGACAAACGCAAATCTTCACAAAGATCTTCGAATTGAGACAGTAAAAGAGACGGCCCGCAAACTAAGCACGAACTATGAGCAAAGACTCATAAACCATCCAAATGTGCTAGCACAAAATTTCCACAATAGAGAAAACATCGTCAGAAGGCTGAAGAAGTTTAAAACACTGGATATTATAGAAAGATTCCAGATCAGTGTATAGGTGTAAGGATGAATGTACGATAGTGTGAAAGAAGCGTGTAAAAAAAACTAAGATACGTAGAGCAGTGCAAATCACCGGATATGCCCTCTAAACCAAAACATTGTAACAAGACAAACCAACTATTTAATGCTATATTGCTAGCAGCTTATAGTTAATGCTGGAAAAGTCAAATAATAATAAAAAAAAATATAATTTGTCAACATCAACGTGGGCGAGACATTACTCGATTTAAGCATTCCCAACTACGATATCGTCGCCGTAATTTTTGCGGCGCGATTGAAAACCGCTATAGATACGTACCACTATCTGATAAACATAAAACAAAATGATGGAACGTAAGTAAAGAAAAAGAAAAAATTAAAAACTTGTAGTTCTTAGGGTTTTGTATCTTAAAAAGAAAAGCGTTATAAAACGGTAACACCTATTGAAAAACACCTAAAAAAATTTTTTTAAACGTAACACCTGTTGAAAATCACCTAAATATTTTGAGTTTTTTAAAGATCCTTTAATCGTTGTGCCTAGTGTATTTACTGTAGTATTTTGATACGGAACCCTAATAATGCGAGCTCGCCTCACTCTTGGCCGGTTTTGTAATTAATGTTATGACTTTGTTATCAATAAACTACAGGTGGCGCCTTTATGACGATGAGAAATATACTGAAACTCAGTTGGTCCGCTGACGTGCCCCACGCCACAGAATATGTATTAGTGAGGAGGACGTTCGTATACAACAAACTGGATACTGCTATTTCATTGCCAAACCGTTAGTATAGCACGATAAAATATTATTTTGGGATAATAGCTAATAAGGCGTAGAACTCGAGTCCGTGAAGTAAAAAAAAATAATAATTACAAAGTTACAAAGTTACGCAAGTTAATAAGATATGAGTTTCAGTCAGAACCAACCGATTAGCTCCGCTGGTCAATCAAGACTCCTCGATAATTGTCGTGATCGCGGTTCGCTCCCGCGAGTCGCTATGCCGAAGTGCATATTCCGCATTTTGGTTATTGTGACCATATATGGTCACGACGACGATTTCGATGGCGAGTTTCGCGCCTTTACCCTAAAACTGTATATCGCGCAGTTTGGGGGTTTTTTGAATTTTACTTGCGCTGTGACCATATATGGTCACGTGATTCTGACGCTTTATTTTTGTAAGTGATTAGTTTGCGCTTTTATCTCTATTTGATTCTACTGGAAAATTCTATCGAAATATTCTTTCGTTGTACTGTGGGGTACAATACTAGTAAGAATTACGCATTTATATTTGTAATGAACTTCCCACAAACGAACTCATACATGTGAATTAATGTTCAACCCAGTTTTACAGCGCGTGATAAAAGGAGGGTAGCTACTTATGAGGCTGGTGCGAAACTCGCGCATGTAATGGAGGTACAACCCGGAGCACAAGATCAGAATAAAGCACGCCAACATAAACAAAGTAAAGGACGACAGACCATGAAAAATGTTACGTACACCGAAGATCGGACCGGGTCAGACATTAAGTACGTATGCACAGAATGCCCCGCATCCTATCATCAAGCATACAATGTCACAAAGCATTTTAAGATTAAACATGCAGCAGCTTTCGCTGCTCTAACAGATCCTGGCTGCAAAAATATATGTAAGTCTGAACGTTAGACAATTCAAACGTAGTCGTACGGCCCTGACACACGACAAACAGCACAACTGTGCTCCCCGCAGAGCAGCAGTACGATAGAGGGCCCCGAGCAGTACACCTCGTGAAAAGGCCACGCTCACAACAAAGTATAACTAAAGCTTGTTAATGACAATTGTATAGATTCAGGTTACTTTAAGTATGTAAGTTTATTCAGTATTATGTAGTAGCGAAAGCTAATGTATCGTTTTATCTAAATACAGTTACGACAACTGCGTCTAACTAGTCTGATGTCTACCCTCTCCTTGTGAAGTTTCTGATCACGAAACTTACATATATTGATTTGAATAACGATTTAAGAAAAAATCTACAAATGATTTTCAAAAAAATTTCTACAAACTCATGAATAACGCTGTTTTTGGTAAAACTATGGAAATTGTAAGAAAATATCGCGATGTACGACTCGTTACTAAATGGGATGGGAGGTAAGGAGCTCGAGCTCTGATTGCAAAACCAACATTTCATAGTTGTACCATACTCGACGAAGACACTGTAATCATCGAATTGACTCGTTCTCAAGTTAAATTTAACAAACCTATATACACAAGTTTTTGTATTCTCGATTTGGCTAAAACGTACATCTACGACTTTCATTACAATTATATAAAGCAAACTTTTGACTATCGAGCTAAACTAATGTATACTGATATAGATAGTTTACTCTATCACATAGAGACTTCGGATATATATGAAATTATGAAACGCGACATTCACAAGTTCGATACATTCGATTATTCGCCAGACCATGCGTATGGTATGCCGTTAGTTAATAAGAAAGTTCTGGGGCTCATAAAAGATGAAAATAATGGGCAAATTATGCAAGAATTTGTCGGATTAAGAGCCAAAATGTATATTTTTATAGTGCAAAACTCAACCAAAATGCGTGCGAAAGGTGTAAAGAGAGCCACACTGAAAACAATAACATTTGACGATTATAAACGATGTCTCTTTGATCATCAAATTATAATTAAAAAACTCAATTTAATTCGAAGTAAAAATCACAAAGTCGAAACTGTGAATCAGAAAAAAATAGCTCTAAGTTGGAATGATGATAAACGAATAATATATCCAAATATGACCGATACTCATCCGTGGGGTATACAGTTATAAACGTATTATAGAAGTGTAAATAGTTTATAAAAAAATGTATCACTGTATGTAAATAAAACTTATATATATTTTCATCTTATTAATTATGTGGGAGAATAACTTATAAAACCACTTTTTAAAAATTCTTTTATTTTTATTGATTAAAAAACTTATGATATAAATAAAAAAATTACAAATCAGATTTGTTTATCCAGCTATTGTGTGAACTATCAAAACCTAACCATTTTACAAGTAATTTATTTCCATGTTTCCGAATAACTTTTTCCACAAGGTAAGTATTTGGAAATTTGACTGGTGCGAGTTCTTCCTGGTAGAAGCCGCCCTCGATCGGTTGGTCTTGATAATCTCGCAACTTGTACGTTACAGAATCGGTATGTGAGTCATTCTTTTACAAACCGCACACCAAGCTGACCTTGATATTTTAGAATCGTATAAAAAATTTTCGCCAACTTATATTCATAAAATGACTTGACACGTATTTAAGGGTTTGATGAAAAAAAATTTACTCCGAAAATATCTACTGTTACGGACCGATCAACCTGGCAACGGCCAGATTTCGCAATCCGTTCGTTTCTACGGCGCGATGAGCGCATTCCACGCCGGCGGTCAACCCCGTGTGGAAATCGCCCGAATCGCCGCCTCAGCAGCAGACTTCGGCTTCACCGAAGCCATCGCCGCAACACCGACCACGCGCCACACGGTCGCGCGCTATATAGCGCGCCCTATAATATTTTCTCAAAATGCAACGGCCCCGCGAGTCTTCCCAAAAATCAGCGGCCCCGAGAGCCCTTCTCGAAATGCAACTGCCGATTGAGAAGTTGACCCGATTGACAAATCAACTTCCCAATCGACGACCGACATATTGTTCCCGGTAACCCCCACGAGCTCCTTCCCCAAGGCAACGAGGGTCCGGACCGACCAAAACCCAGGCAGTCTTAATTGATCTCTCAGTCTTAACAGACATCGGTCAACCGGTACCCGTGCCTTAGTGGTATGTACGCTTCACGTACTTAGAGCATCATGAGTGTAACTGTGAGGTTCCGGAGAACCCTTGTAGTGTCAAGCGAGAACTTTATTAAAACGATTATTTGTATAACGACGTGTGAGTGTACGAGTCCGGCGAGTCGAATTGTATTCTACGCGCTCGACTTCTGCCGACTCAGCGAAACCTCGGCATCGTAGTGGCAGCGACGAGCGCTCATCTGTGTAAGCCACTACGAGCGTGTTTGCTAGTGTGAGGAATAAACAAGTCGAAGCCATCTTGTGTGTTATTTCTACGGCCTAGAAGGCCGTCGCAACCGACCTTCCCGACGATCCCAGCAATCCGCCGGCGTCAGCAGAGCGGAGACACACACACACGCGGGACTGGAAAACCAGGTGAGGTGAATACCCCTCTTTAACGAGGACAGGGATCCATGCGTCGGAATCTTGACTAACCCGCACGCAATAATAAAATAATAAAACATTAGGCCGTAAATACGGTCCTAACACTACATATGAATTTTTGACAATTATTTCATAAACTTTCAAAGAGTATTTTGAACTAATTTTTAATTGTCAATAAATATATAATAATAACCATTTCATTATTTAAATAATTGTAACATGCCCGCCCCCCACCTTAAATCGATTGAATAATAGCATTTTGTTCTTTATTCTCTTATCTACAAAATCCAGTTTGTAAAAAAGTGGAGTCCCTGTTAGATTGGTAGATATTAAATATTTTCGATGGCTAGTCACGCAGCTCGCTCCGCACGCGTCAGAGATCTCAGGCGCTCGCACCTATTTTCCAATTTTTTAATGTTTACCATATTGCATTGCAGTTTAAAAATATTTGTTGATTTGGTTTAGAAATCGAAAACAATGCAGATAATCCAAAAAAAGTGATTTCGATTAGAGTATATTAAAATGCATAGAAATAAATACGTGAAAATAAATTTGAATCTTTAATTTATTAAATCATAATTAAGCACATATTTTTTTCGTCGATGTATCACAATATGCTCATATTATTTCATAACTGTAATTATATTAGAATCACTATCTTCTTGCAAAGAAAAGTGCTTGACTCGCACTTTGTTTTTTGGCATAGGTATAATACAATGAAATTGCAATGTCCGTTTCACGGTTATAGCCTTTTTAAATCGGGCATCTAATTTTTGCGCTTCCTCAACATATTCTATGGTCGTTATATATTTTGATATGGTATTAGGGAGAGACTGATTTGCCCATTCAAATAATTCTTTCGGTGTTTGGATCGGATTGGATGTTCTTTGAAGGCTAGCTCTTGCAGCTAGCCTTTTCAAAGTCCCACCCAATCCATTGCACGCGCCCTTACCACGAGCCGTAGGAAAAAAGTGCCACTCTGCAGCTAAGCCAAAATCTTTTTTATGGTAAATTAAATTGATAAAATTTTTCTTGTTTTTATATTGAGCACCCGACCCATCGGAAAAATATATAATTTTTGAAATTTTTCCAATTCTTTCTTTAAAAAATTTATTAAATGTCTTTGAAATACATGAACGGCTATAGTGTCATGGTGCAAACATTCTGATATAATAACCAAACTTTTTACTTCAATGTTGCCGTCATTATCTCTGAAATAAATTGCACATGGGTGCACTGTAGCCTAATCATTATTCCAGTGGAACCCATGTGCAGCATTTTGCACAACAAAAGTGATACATATGCAGGCTCTTGCGAGTGGTGAGGAATGGAGTGGTTGTGAGAAACAAGACAGAATAAACGTAGTTATAATAAAGCTTTATTAAACTCTTTGGCATTTGCCCCGACGAGACGACGGTCCGTTTGCATTGACGCTCGGGTCGAGAAGAAGGCGCTCTCGCGTGGTCGCACGCGAGAGACTCGGGTCGGTAAGCCGAAGGCTCCCGAATGGAGCTCGGCTCTACTCGGCATTGAGCAGGCCGACAACTCTTTCTCGCGAAATACTCGGCATGCTCAAACTCTATTTCTATCAAAAAGCTTAATTTTCGGAAAAATCACAGACTACAATGCACTCATTTTCTGTTAGCTCTTGCTTCTTATTTTTCATAAATTCATTTTGTTTGTTTACCAAGAATGAATGGAGAACTAATTTTTCCAAGCCGGTGTTCAATTTCTGTAAATATTCGTCAACTGGAGATACCATTAATTGCAAGCTAGTTCTGTCAACGTTAGTCCACTGTCTGTACGTAATTTCGTCAAGTAAATTTTCTTCAAAAAATTTTTCCAGTTCGTTAATCAGATGTTCTGCACCCGAACACTCGGAGCACTTTCCAAAATAACAATTATTTGTGGGTTCAGCGCAAATCATATATTTTAAGCAGTCATGATAACTGCCCGATGGATTGGGGGTGTGGGCTGTAAGTTTTTTCATATTAGATCCTTCAATCAGTAATTTAACATTTTCATGAATCGGGCAAATGCAAACTGAATGTGTGCCACTTGCCCCCGCGAGCACGCAATGTTTTGGTCGTAAAGATGCAAATTTAGAGAAACTACACTTAGCTTCTGCGTGAGTTTCCTTAAACAATTGATAAAGTTCTTTCAAATTTATTAGGAATAACCTTTTCTGCATTTGAACGTGCTTACTATCAATATTAACGAAAACAAAATCCTTCTTATCCGGCATTACACGACTATTTTCATCCATTTCATAAAAAGTAGTTATTAAATTGACTACTTCTTTATCTAAAGACGGGTGGTTCTTTGGCGTAGGATAGGACAAAATCCCTTTTTCTTTAGCAATTTTTTTCGCAATTTTAATCATATGAGAAGTTGCCAAAGGAAAATGGCGTTGGGTTTCTCGAAAAGACCAGTCCTTCAAAATAGTCAAAATTTTTATTTTTTTTTAACGTTCTGTGGTTGCAATAAATTCGTCTTTCAAAATTTGTAATAAACTATTTTCATTATCTTCGTTAACGCTATTATTATTGTCATCATCAAGATGAAAGATTTTTTTAGACAATGAGTCTGATATGTTTTTTCAATTTTTCTTTAGAATAACCCTGTTGGGATAATTTTTTTTTTGACCGGTGAAACTCCTATTAAATCCAGACCCTGGTTGATAGAATGAACAGCTTCACATACAGCCACTTGGTCTTCCTCGAACGATACACCGGGACTTGGTGTATTACGTTCCACGTTAACATCACTTTCCATCGCTTCAAAATCAGAATCATCAATTTCCTCGTTCTGAAAAAATTTTAATTTATTCGTAAAATAGTACCCTGGAAATACAGATCGCACATAAATTGTACAATTATTGATCAGTTGAATTGAGCGAAAATAGTAATTTGCATTTATAGTACTATTTATAGTAATATTTACCTTATTTTCAGGAGCCTTGTTTAATTTACAAATCTTGAGGCGGCAAGTATTGCAGATCTTTTGTTGAAGAGACTCTTCTGTTACCGGTAATTTAAGAGACACTAAATGTTGTTTCGAAACTGGTCGAAGGTTTCATAGTTTCCTATGAGAAGTAAAAACGAACGAATTAAAACATCGATCCGTTCGAATTTCCGAACCACTTAAAGATTTTGTTGGTCTTCGCATTTTATAAAAAATCTACGGTTTTTTTTAACATTAGACAGAAACAGTAATTGTAAACGGCAAAAGGAATTTACGAATGTTGGGGATTAGGATAAGTTTTATTTTCGGTTTTCTCTCTGCGGAGGTCAGACTGATTCTGGTCTTCCTGACCAAGCAAACACGGTTGCTAGGCTGCTTTGCGTGTACGATTTGTTTTTAAACAGAGCCTGCATTTATTTTTATTGATCAAGAACAGATGCCGATAAAATCCTATGATTTTCACTTTTCTTTTTTGTTTATGTCAAATTATTATTTCCTTATGTCAGCTATGCAAATCTGTGCTCTAGCCAAAACGGCCACGATTCAGCTCGTCAGCTTCCTCGCGCACGCTGGACCTTCATTACCAGGCATATCTATACCTGAACGAGGGCAAACAACCTCAGGAAGAACGACTTTTCCCTAGCTGGGGGCTACAGGGCTGTGAGACGTAAGTCTCACGCACAGAACTCAGATCTTATCATTTTTACCTTCAACATTTCATTTTTATTTTATCATCATTTTATCGGCATCTGTCGGCCACAGTAATTTTACAATAATGACATGCATACCTTACGCTGTCCAAAATACCGAATGATTCACAGTGCGGCGTGCTCGATTGCAAGTTCTGACAGGCTTCAACGCGTCGCACGCTGTTGCGTCAACTAGTCGCTCGCCGCGCACTTCGAGCCTTCGCGCCCTGCGCGACTTGTGCTCGAAAATATTTAATAACTACCAATCTAACAGGGACTCCAGAAAGAACAAAATGCTATTTTTTTCAATCGATTTAAGGTGGGGGCGGGCATGTTACAATTATTTAAATAATCAAATTGTTATTATTTTATATTTATTGACAATTAAAAATTAGTTCAAAATACTCTTTGAAAGTTTACGAAATAGAATGTAAAACTGTAAAAGAAAAACATCGATCCGATCAGTACAACTGGAGATAATAAATATCATGTATGCGGTGGTTGAAGTAAATTCCCCGAATTGTCAAAAATTTATATGTGGATATTTTTGAAGTAAAATTTTTTCCAGCAAAATCCTTAAATACGTGTCAAGTCATTTTATGAATATAAGTTGGCGAAAAATTTTTATACGATTCTAAAATGTCAAGTTTTGCTTTTCATGAAATCTGTGCGATATGTAAAAGAATGGCTCATGTATGCTTTTGCTTATGACGAATATTTCCGCTGTCCAGTTTGGTGTATAATCTTTTTCGAAAACGTGCTTATACTTGCTTATTCGTACTTTATCACCAATTTTTTATTTCATCTTTCGCGTTCTATTGACTTTTGATTTCCGATAAATATGTAGCAAGATATTTTTTTTCATTTTGAGTAGTAACATCGCGAGGTGTCATCGTTATGGTACGATGTTTGGAATTATTGTAATTAGTGATCAAATTTTTGAGTATATCGATCCACTTGTACGATCCACGTAGGGAAAATTCTGTCCACATTTTATCCTTAAGCGTGCGATTAAAACGTTCGCATATCGATGCTTTCATATTACTGAATGTGGAGTATATGGTGATTCCGTACCGTTGGAGCACAGTCTTAAATTCGCTGTTATAAAATTCTTTGCCGCGATCAACGTGCAATTTTTTTGGGGTGCGACCGAGTTTAAGAATCGACGCCATGGCACTCGACACATCTTTACCACTTTTCATCTTCGTTGGTACGACTGAAGCATACTTTGAAAAAATATCGATAATTGTCAGTAGATATTTGTAACCATTATTGTACCGCCCATACGCCGACATATCAACGAGATCAGCTTGCCACGTCTCGTCCAATCCACGTATATCAACATGGCGCCGTGGAAAATTTTTCCGTGCTGATGGTTTATGGAGTTCATCCGCGATCGTCTGTTTTTCCATGCTCTGACGCAGTTAATCCAAGACGATCGGACAAAATTTGGGAGTTACGTAAAAGTTGATTTTTTTTCGAGAGCTTCGATTCGCGTCTTCAGATTTTGTATATCGTACGTCGCATTAAATTCGTGTAACCTCAGCTGCTCGTCCAAACGAGTAATAAGCTCGGAATCACGTGCAACGAGTTCTTGTGCCGATGCCTCATTTGCTCGCAGTTGTTTCGCGCGTTCTTGAAATTTCGATTCGAGGACTTGAAGCATTGTTTCGGAATCGTCGATACTATTTCGCAAGGCAGATGTAACACTGTAACTAAGCCTAAACTCCTCCTCAATAGTAGTGTGCATCACTCGCACCGATACACCATCATATTCCCCTACGGAGGCACCTAAATTACATACTCTTCGATTAACCATGTCGTATTGACCATCGTCAGTGATTTTAAATCCTTCTCCGCGAGGGCCTCGATTGCCATCGCTATCAGCATTCCTACTCTTTCTCAAATGATGGCCAAACACATAAATGCTCATTTTGACGGTTGCGAGAAGACTGCGCTCGAATACTCGTTAATCAGCATTAACACGTTCACGCCGGGGCGAAAATCTACATTTTTTTGCGTGAGGCGGAACTGTCGTATCTCCTTACGCTTCGTGGGGCGGGGCAACAGTGTTGCCCCGCCCCACGAACGTGCTCAACGCGAGTTCGAACGTGCTCAACGGGAGATCACAACATTTCGAGGCTTCGAACGCGCTAAATGCGACA
This sequence comes from Netelia melanura, assembly GCA_964007305.1. NCBI lineage: Eukaryota > Metazoa > Arthropoda > Insecta > Hymenoptera > Ichneumonidae > Netelia > Netelia melanura. Next base: position 1,061,240 of record OZ023260.1, read on the forward strand.
GTTCTGATATAGTGTTTTCTTGAGCGCATATGTCTTGCATCAAGTGTAAAGGTAGGTAAAATTATCTTTTCTTGTACAGAGGCGGTTAGCATTTTTTTGAATTTTTGCTCATATAAATAATAGATAAAATGGATATGGAGTAAAGTGGTTCGTCTGAAGAATCTATTATTGGAGACAGAAAAAATATGCGAAGATATAGAATAGTGTCGAGCTCTTCAGATGAGGCAAGCAACGATAGCAAATCATTAGGTAATGAACTGAATGACCATTCCTTGGAGGAAGAAGATTTTGAATCCAATTTAGAGAGTGACGATGGTGATAATGAATGGAAGAAAATAACAGGAAAACAGCTAGGAATGAATGAGTATGCGGAAGAAGAGGAATTTTCAATTCACAACATGGACTGCGACGATCCTGTTTCGTTATATAAATTATTCGTCACGGATTACATACTTGAAATAATCACGGAAGAAACAAATAAATACGCTACCCAATGCATAAATAATTCTGCATGTAGCAGCACAAATCACCAACGGGCCTGGAAACCTGTTACAAAAGAGGAAATAAATGCTTTTTTTGGCATCTTGCTAATTGTGGGTATAGTACAGATACCAGAAATTAGATTATACTGGTCACAAAATGACATATATGCAAACGCTCGTATTAAAAATGCGATGAAACGTGACCGATTTATATCTATTCTCAAATATTTACACTTCTCCGACAATACCACGGCTAGAGCAGAAGAACGATTACATAAAATAAGAAATGTACTTGAAGCAATTGTGCACACATTTAAAAGCACTATTAAACCTGGAAAAAACATTGTTATTGAAGAAAGTATGATTCCGTGGAGGGGGCGTCTTAGTTTTCGCCAGTACATTCCAGGCAAGCGTCATAAGTATGGCATAAAGGCATACAAACTATGCCTTCCTGAAGGTTATACCTATAATATCGAGATTTATGCAGGGAAAAATGCAGAACCAATCACCAAGACACATTCTCATGACGTAGTCATAAAATTGATAAGAGATTTATTATTTGAGGGCCGCACACTATTTACAGATAGTTTTTATACCAGTATCCCTTTGGCCGAGGAACTAATGCAAAAAAAAAACATTTATTTGTGGAACAATAAAAAAGAACAAAAAATGTCTACCACCACAATCAAAGCAAAAGCAAGTTCGGGGTAGCATTATAAGTTTTGAAAATCGCAGTGGAGTAAAATTTATGAAATGGACCGACAAAAGACCCGTATGTATGATAACAACTTCTCAGAACCATAAATGTGTAATTATTCAGGGGCCAAATAATAAATCCAAATCAGATACTGTTTTTTTTTATAATAATGTGAAAAAGGGTGTCGATCTATCTGATCAAATGTCATCTTACTACAGTTCTCTTCGAAGAACGGTAAAATAGAACAGAAAAATTATGATAGAAATAATGTACGGAACTTGCCTGGTAAATGCAAGGTATATCCATAAAAAATTGGGAACTAAAAATATTCCAATTTTAAAATTTCGAGAACAAATTATCGATCATCTTTCGATCAAAGATCATCACAGAGAAATCGAAGAGGCTGAAATAGAAAACAGAAGTCTGTCAAGAAAACGTACACATTTTCTACAATCATTCAAAGGGGCTTCCAAAAACACAAGAAAAAGATGTAAAGAATGCTACAAACAATTATCAAAAATACAAGAGTAGTATAGCGGCCACTATGGCGACCCCCACTCCTATCCCCCACTCCTTTTCCCCCACTCCGCGGTCGCCGAGTTCGCCGTGAGCTCGAGCGGTCGCGGATGCGGGGGGAGCGGTGCGCAGGGGGGCAGGGGAGCGGTGCGCAGGGGCAGGGGGGGGGGTATGGAGGGTGTCGGCATAGTGGCGCGCTGTTTTTTTTATTTATTTATTACATTTTTTAATTTATGCTAATGAATATATTTGGACTGGTGATTTGTGGCGCTCCTTTGCCCCGCTCCGCGCCAAACCCAAACTGGTAATATATATATATTGTGACTAGATATATTAAATCTTACATTATAAAGTTTTACGTATCGATGCTATATATATATATTGAAACGTGTTGGCTGTGTTTCATTTATAATTTAGTTCGGGATCTCGAGCGGAGAATAAATAAATGTGGTACTCTGGGTAGAATTCTCTTTTTAGTTTATTCTTATGCCTCGGGTACATGCGTAGATAATGTCGCTGAACTGTTTTATCTTTGACTTCGATTAGCGTGATTGGAAGTACATAGCTGTTGTTATGATTTCGATCGTTGATATTGGCGCGGTATGCGTTGGTCGACTGTTTCGAGTTTCGGTGTGTTTATGGTGTATCGGTCTTAGATCAATATGGCGCTTGCCCTGACGTGGCAGCTCGTGTGTTTACGTTTCTTGGCGTTTGTTTCTCGCCAGGTTTCTCGCTTATTTTCTCTGTGTGTGATGTGATGTGTGACTTCCAAGGGTTCGGTATGTTAAGTATTAAAATGACTAAGTATTTATTTTTAATGATCCCGTACAATATAGAATAACAACAATAATGATATAGTAATAATAAGCACGCGGTTCGCGCGTCTCGCTCTCTTTTCACTCTCAGAACCCGTCTCACACACACACAGCTCCCCTCGTCCAACCGTCACACAGCGCTACTCCCACCCTCTACGTCTCACAGTCACTTAGCCCCCTTTTTACCGGTCACCACACAGTCCTTCCTCTTGATCCGTCCACACAGCTCTCCCTTTTTACGCACACAGTCCACGCCTTCTCACTCTCGCACACAGCGTCTCTCTCTCTCTCACACAGCTCTCCTTTTTTTCACCTCCGCACACAGCTCACTGTCTCTAGTCTTTCTTTCGTTCAACCACTCTCTCGCACGTCTTAACCGCCACTACTGGCTTTTCGCGCTCCGCTGTTCGTCCTCGCCGGCCCAACATGGCCGCCTTCTCGCCGGACTCCGTCCGCCGCTCGTCGCGCCTCCTACCATCGCCCGCGATTATTCAAACCGATTATTTTTATCTCTAACACTCGGCCACGCTCCAACGTGCTCGTCCTCGAGCACGCCGGTGTCGGAAGGTTCTCGTTACATTCGTATGCGTTTACGTGCTCACCCCCTTTCCACGTAACTCAACGGGGAAACGCATCTAAGGTAACCGTGTCCTTATAACGTTGGGAAAATATCACGCAGACAGAAAGGTACGCCCGTGGACTTGCCAACTTGGACGTAAGCACTGGTCTACTCCTTCTGTCCTAGGTCACGTAGTCGGCCATCCTGGCGGGCGTGCGTACGGCACGCTTACCTCGCCGAGTCGACCCTCCTCTCGTTGCCTCCGTGCTGGCGTCGTCACCTTCTCCTCTCGTTCGCCCGTCCGCTTCGTTGCGGAGCTGTTCCTCTCCCTCCTCGTCGTCGTTCGAATCGGTGGTGTCCTCCTCCGGCTCCGTTTCCTCGTCCGATTCGTCGTGCGACGGCGACCACTGTTTCAGTTGCGACACGTGCGCGGTCGTCGTATACGGCCGTGATTGTCGATCCTGCCCCACGTTCCCGACTCGGTACGTGTCCGCCGGCAGCTCCTCGACGACGGTAAGTGGTCCACGATATTTCGCTTGCAGCTTGGTAGATTGTCCGGTGTTTTCCGGTGCTGCCTTCATGTACACTATCGCCCCCACTGGGAAGCGAGTGCGCCGATGACGGTGCGCATCGTATCGCGTCTTCGTTCGGACTTGTTCGTCCTCGATGCGCCGTCTCGCGTCTCCTTGCAACTCCTCGGGCCGTCGGTACGTCTGCCCCTCCGTCATTCGTTCGCGCCGCATCGCCCCTTCTCCCCGACTTGGTACATAGCCGTACACAAGCTCGAAGGGACTCTTCTGCGTGGCGACGTGCGTCATCTCGTTCAGGTCCATCTGCACTTTGACGAGAGCTCGGTCCCAGGTGCGCCCCTCGTCGTCCGTCACGTTTGCCCTGATGGCTGGCACGACGACCGCATTGGCCCTCTCGACTTGCCCGTTGGCCTGCGGGTGGCGAGGTGAGTTTAGCGTGTGCTGAATCCCGTGCTTTTGGCAGAACTGACTAAACTGCCGGGATGTGAAACACGTCCCCCTGTCCGTGATGATTTTTGCCGGCGCGCCATACGTCTGAGTCATTGCGTCCAGCGTTCGCACCACGCCTGCCGCTTTCGTATCCCGGACCGCCTTTAACAATATAAATTTCGTTAGGTTGTCCACCACTACCAATACGTACTTGTTCCCGGTTGTACTTGACACGAACGGCCCCAGGTGGTCCGCGTGTATCGTGGCGAACGGCCGTCCTCCCGTCGGAATGGGATGAAGCTCTCCCGCTTGCCGTCCAGGTACGGTTTTGCTGGTGATACAATGAAGGCATCCTCCGACATGCCGTCGTAAGTATCGCCGCATCCCCGGGAAATAATACTGTTCCAGGATGCGCTTGACCGTCCTCTCTACCCCTGGGTGGCTCTTCGCGTCGTGGAATTGAACAGCGATGCTCTTCCGCATCGCGCGTGGAATGACGAACAACCGTCGGTCCCCGCTTTTTTTATACAACACCCCTGCCGTCAGCTCGTAGTCCTTCACGTGACCTCTTTCGTCCTTGGTGCGTTCCGCCGCCGGTTTCGCGAGGATTTCGCACTTCCGACGCACTATCTCGTCCTGCTGCTGATAGATCTGCACGAGTTCTCTCTCTTGCGCCAGAAGCTGTAGTGGGATCGCCTCTGCTCGCTGCATGTCCACCGGCGCTCTGCTGAGGGCGTCTGCGTGCGCCATTTTGGTGCCCGCTCGGTGCTCGATCCGATAGTCGTACTCCGCCAGGGTGTCAATCCACCTGACCAGCTGTGGGTTGACTGTGCGTTGCGTGCTCACATAGCACAGTGCCTGGCAATCTGTAACGATTACGAACTCTAGATTTGCTAGTAATGGACGCAACCGACTCACCGACCACACCACTGCCATAAGCTCTAGCTTGCTGCTGTGATAGCGAGCCTCCACCTCGCTGGTCCGCCGACTAACCGCGTAAACCAGCCGTAACCGCCCTCCATTGTCTCGCTGCAGCAAGAGTCCTGCTAGACCCTTCGCGCTGGCGTCTGTGTGCAGTTCCGTGTGGGCCTTCGGGTTGTACGGCATCAGTACCGGCTCTGTTGTCAGTCGTGTACGCAATGCCTCAAATGCGGCTTCCTGCTCTTCTTCCCACCGGAACGGTGTGTCCGCTTTAAGCAGTGCCGTCAACGGCCCTGCAAGTTCAGCGAACCTCGGAACAAATTTGCGGAAGTAGCTCGTCAAGCCGAGGTACCTCCTCACTTCGTGCGCGTCCTTGGGCACCGGGAAACGTGCGATTGCCTCGACCTTGGTCGTGCCGGGTGCAATTCCGTCTGGCGACAGCCGATGTCCCAGGTACGCAACCTCGCGCACGACGAAATGGCATTTGGCGAGTTTTATCGTGAGACCCGCTCGAACCAAGGCCTCCATGACTTGTGTGAGCTTCTTTTTTAGCTCCGGCCACCCTCGCCCTGTAATTAAAATGTCGTCAAGGTAAAATAACGCCACCTCGCTACTCAGCGGACTGAGTGCTTGGTGCATCACTCGGCTGAAGTACGCCGGGCCGTTCATCAGGCCGAACACCATCCTGGTGAATTCCACCGTCTCGTCTGCCGTGATGATCGCTGTCTTCGGCCGCGCGTCCTTCTTCAGCGGAATCTGGAGGTAGCCGTGCGCTAAATCCAGTAATATAAACATGGTGCAGTCCCTAATACTTGCCAGGTGGTCGTCGATGTTGGGCAACGGGAAGTGTAGGCGCTCGGTGATGGCGTTTAATTTCCGAAAGTCGACGCACAGTCTCGACTCCCCTGATTTCTTCTTTACCAACAGCACCGGACTGGCGTACGGCGATTCCGTGTCCTGCACAATGCCTGCCCTTCGCCATTCGCTCAGGATCCTCCTGATCTCTTCCCGCTCGGCCGGCGTGGCGCGGTACGGTTTGCTGCATACCGGCGTTGCTCCCTGGTTTAAGCGGATATCCATTTCCACCGCCGTTGCGCAACCGAGGTCTTCTAACCCTCGCGAGATACCCCGTCGGTACCGGTTTAGCAGTTCCAGAACCTCCAGCTTCACTTCTTCCGACTGCTCCGACCCAATATTCAGTTCGTCCATCGTGATTGGGGATTGCGAACTTTCCCCCTCTGTCAACCGCGGCAGTCGCCGATATTCTCCCTTCAACGCTGGGTGTGCTGACGTCACCCTCTGCGGTCGCACCCCAATGTTGAATATAGGCACTGTATGACTCTCATTGTCGCCTTCGATGTCGATCAGCGCGATCGAACGTGGTGGCACCTCGTTTTCACCCAGCCGTTCGGCTTCGGGGTCCAACATATATATGATTAATTTTTGGCGTTCCCGCTTGAACGCTACTCCTGGCGCGTCAAGGTAATTTCTTCCGATAATCACGTCCACGTCCTGGTGACTGCTCGGCACGACATGCAACTTCGTCTGTTGCACTTCCACCCCATCCACGGCAACCGTTGCTATTACCACCCCTTCGGTGGCTTCCGTATACTCAGGTGGTCCGTGCGGTTTGAGTCTCTCTTGCGACGGTCGTATGGTGTGACCCCCCCGCCTCCGCCTGACTCTTCCGTATGGTACACTCAGCTGCGCCAGTGTCCACCAAAGCTGAGACTAGCTGTCCTCCGACTGTTGCCATCTTCAGGTATCGCTCCGCTCCGCTGTGCACACACTTGTCTAACACCTGACATGCGCGCCGCCCCGTCGCGGTGCTCGCCCCTGTTGCGGTTGCAGGTGTCGTGCAGTTCCGACTTATGTGTCCCGGGCGGTTGCATTTGAAGCAGATCACGTCGGTCTTCTTTTCCGGACAGTCTCGAGCTTGGTGACCCGGCTTCCGACACTGATAGCATACTCGGTCCCGTTGGCGACCCGCCTGCTTCGGTTCTCTTCGATCCTGTTGGGTCCGCTGTCCCTCGTACCTCCGAAATGGCTCTCTTTCAGGCCTCCTGGCCCCAAAAGACTCTTCGTATTTAAGCAGGTCGTGTAACAAATCCTCTCGCGTGGTGTGATAAATGGGTAGTACCACGTTTCTCAGCTCCCTCGAGGCTAGTCCCACCAGGACTTCGTCCTTCTCCTCCTGAAAACTCAGGTCCAACGCTGCACACAGTTTGGTCTTCGCGTGAAAGTACGCGTGTGTCGGCTCTCTCGAACCCTGCTGACGCTCCGCCATCTTTAGCCATCCGGATTTCCGGCTGTGCCTCCGGACGAACATCTCCAGGAACGCATCTCGAAATAATTCCCAGGTTGTTAGCTCCTGCATTCGGGACCTGACCCAATCCTTGGCGGCAGCGCGCAAGTTCATGCGAGCAGCCGTCAATGTGTATGCGTCGGTCCATCCGTGTAACATTTGCAGGGCGTCTATTGTTTGAACCCACTCCTGGGCTCGGATCGCGTCGTTATCGCCTGCGAACACCTCGATTTCTTTTGTGAAGTCGGTAACCATCTGTATATGTGTTGTTACCTGAGGTGGCTGATTATGCGCCGTTCCCTGCTGTAACGGCGGTAGCGGTGGTGGTTGTGCCGACTGCTGGCGCGTCGGTAATATCAACGACGGCGTTGCCAACGCCGGAACCTGCATTGCCGACTGCAGACTGTCATCGCCGTCGTGCGGTACATATACCGGCGGTGCCCTTGCCCGCGGGGGCCGCCTTACCGACGGGTGGCGCGCCGCCTGCGCGGCGATAAGGTTGGCCACGATACTCGCGGACTCCTCGTTACCCTCCGTCGCCAACAACGCTCGCAGCGCGTTCGTTAGCGCCGGTACGGCCGAGTCCGCTGTCCCCATCATACGGTCGGTCGCAGATTCGTCGATATTGGAACACTCACCCGTCCAATCGAGCTCGGTGGCTACCGTCCTCTCGGCACGTCTTGCCGCCTCGCTCGCTCCCGCCGTCGCGTCCGTTGCGCGACTCTCTCTCTCGACGTCTCGCCGTGCCGCTCTCGTGGCGCCGGTAGTTCCGCCATCTTGCGCCGGCAGCATCGTCTCCCTCGACGTAGTGTGACTCGCCTCGTCGTCTCTCTCGAACGACCTTTCGACCACCATCTCTGCTTGTAACGGTCGCGCACTGTTCCCTTTTTTTGTTTTGTTTGTTTGTTCGCCGACACTACACGCTCACGTTAACTAACCCTTGTGGGCGTGGGTTCGAATCCCACTTCTGACTGTTAAGTATTAAAATGACTAAGTATTTATTTTTAATGATCCCGTACAATATAGAATAACAACAATAATGATATAGTAATAATAAGCACGCGGTTCGCGCGTCTCGCTCTCTTTTCACTCTCAGAACCCGTCTCACACACACACAGCTCCCCTCGTCCAACCGTCACACAGCGCTACTCCCACCCTCTACGTCTCACAGTCACTTAGCCCCCTTTTTACCGGTCACCACACAGTCCTTCCTCTTGATCCGTCCACACAGCTCTCCCTTTTTACGCACACAGTCCACGCCTTCTCACTCTCGCACACAGCGTCTCTCTCTCTCTCACACAGCTCTCCTTTTTTTCACCTCCGCACACAGCTCACTGTCTCTAGTCTTTCTTTCGTTCAACCACTCTCTCGCACGTCTTAACCGCCACTACTGGCTTTTCGCGCTCCGCTGTTCGTCCTCGCCGGCCCAACATGGCCGCCTTCTCGCCGGACTCCGTCCGCCGCTCGTCGCGCCTCCTACCATCGCCCGCGATTATTCAAACCGATTATTTTTATCTCTAACAGGTAGGTTTCTCAATTATCGTACTTCTTTTTCGTTCACGCCGCAAGAAGATTTATATATTTTTCTTTTAGGTCCCTGACAGTTCTATATTTTTTTACTACGAATACTGTTCACCTTCGTGTCGGTGCTTGCTGTCGGACTCTTTTCTCACCTGGTCGATCACGGAATCCTTGTATAGTCTGATTTCAACCGTACACGAGGTAAATTTTAATACTCCTCGAACTTTGGAACTAATCCTTGCTTCGTAGGTCACAGGTTAGACTTATCGTGGGTTTACCGTTTATCGGTCGAGATTCCCTCCTTGCTGCTTGTGGCAGTAATTTGGGCGTCGAAGGATATCGGTTGCTCCCCTGCTAACTGTAAGTCTTTGAAGCGCGCAGGTTGGTAGCTGGGTCGCTTATTTATATTGTTATTGCTAACTATTTGTTTATTTTGGTGCAGACGGTTCGTAAGACCAATTGGAAAGGAAAATAATTAAGAGATGCACGGGATAATGATGGATAACAAAAAGATACTTTATTGTAATAATTGTGCACGTGTCTTGTGCACTCGAGATCGTTGATCCAACGTAACAAAAACTAAGATGGCCGGCGACTCGTAACCGCTAGAGTCGACCCCGGCAACTTCCGCTATCGTCGGTCAGCGTCGGCTGCTCGCGCAGGCGCGCTGTATTTGTCGCGAGTATAAAAACTATTTATTCAATACTCTCGCCGTTTGAATACTCGCTGTGTTTCAGTAATCCCAACATGTTACATAAATAATAGAATCTCTCTCGAGGCACAGCCTTCGTAAAAATATCAGCCTTTTGATTTTCGGTCGGTACGAATTTCACCGATATATCTCGACTTGCAACTTTTTCGCGTATGAAGTGATATTTTACCGCAATATGTTTGGTTCGCTGATGGAACTCAGGATTCTTTGCGAGCCGAATCGCACTTTGGTTATCAATATGTAGTACTGTGGCTTTATCACATGCCGAACCCAAATCGTGGGACAGCTTCCTTAGCCAAACGATTTCTTTGGCCGCTGCCGTCGCTGCTACATATTCTGACTCCGTCGTACTCAGAGTAACTATTTCTTGACGTTTACTCGCCCACGTGACGAGACCATCCGTGCAACTAAACGCATATCCCGTCGTTGATCTACGCGTTTCTAGATCTCCCGCATAATCAGCGTCGCAAAAGCCGGAGAGCTCCGATTCTCTACTACAACCTTTGTACACGATTCCGAGATCCTTATTTCCGTTGAGATATGCAAAGATGCGTTTTACGGCTTTCCAATGCGCTGCGCTATGTTTATTCAAAAACTTCGAAACCGTATTAACCGCGTAGGCGATGTCCGGTCGGGAAACAACCGCCAGAAACATCAACGAACCTACCGCTTCGCGATACGGCGAGCTATTATCGATTTCGCTCTCGGATTCTACCGGACTCAACGCAACGTGAGGATCCGCGGGTACGCTTACCGTTTTCGCGTCTGACATTTTAAACTTCTCGAGAATTTTATTAACATAATCGGTCTGATGCACGAACATCGTTTTCTCGCCTCTATCGCGTACGATTTGAAGCCCTACAGATCTACTCGCGTCGCCGCGCGTTATCTCGAACGCTTTTCGCAAATAACCGATAATTCTCTCAATCACACTTGACGATTTACAAGCAATAAGTCCATCGTCAACAAACAATGCCATATATACCTGCACGCTTTCCACAACACCGTAATAAATGCACTGATCTGCCTTAGACTGCACCAGATTGAACTTCTTAACGAAGCTGTTGAACTTTGCGTTCCAAAGTCTGGGCGCCTGTTTAAGGCCGTAGAGAGATTTATTCAATCGACACACGAATCGATCACTATCACAGATTTTTCCGTCGATGAGCAGACCCTCCGGGATCTTCATGAAAATCTTCTCCTCGAGTTCGCCGTATAAGAACGCCGTACAGACGTCGAATTGCGCTATCTCGAGATCTTCTTGTGTCGCTCGTGCCAAAAACATCCGAAGCGAGTCGTAACGTACGACCGGCGCGAACGTCTCAACGTAGTCGATTCCTTCCTTCTGAAGAAAGCCTCTCGCACAGAGCCTTGCTTTGTATCGCCGTTCGTCGTTCGTTTTCCCCCGCACGATTTTAAAAACCCATTTCGAGTCGATGAGTTTCATCTCGTCGGTTCTCTCCTCCAGCGTCCACGTGTTGTTTTTCTCGTGAGCGCTCAGTTCGTCGTTGATCGCCTTGACCCATCTCGAGTCATCCGGCCCGTTGACTGCGTCATGAAACGTTTCGGGCGTCTCGTATTCAACGATATCAACTTCATCGAGATATCGCTTCGGTGGTCTCAGATTTCCGCGATCTCTGAGTTGGTGATGATGACCGTCGTCTCGTCGTTCGTTTTGTTGTCTCGGTTCGTCCGGTATCGGCCCGACAACTTCTTCGTCCTCGTCGTTGATTTCGACGTTTCCTTCGGCTGCTGCGTCTTCGACCCTTGGCAGCACGAGTGGTTCCGCGTTCGATTCTGCTTTTTCCGAACTCTCAAAAACAGACTTTTCGTCGAAGGTCACGTCTCGTGACACGTGCACCCGCTTCTTTACCGTATCGTAGAGCCGATAATTCGACGATTCTCCTTGGTACCCGATCAACACGAGTTTTCTCGATTTATCATCCAACTTTCTGCGAAATTGTTTCGGCACGTGCGCATACGACGTTGTTCCGAAAATACGAACGTGTTGTAGATTCGGTTTTCGACCCGTCCACACTTCGTATGGTGTTTTCAAATTTTTCCGACTCGAGTGCGTCGTTCGATTCAGTAAGTATACGGCTGTATTCACCGCCTCAGCCCACAAACTCTTCGGCAACTCCGTAGCTCGAAGCATTGTGCGCGCGCACTCGAAAATCGTCCGATTCGCGCGTTCCGCTTTGCCATTTTGTTGTGGCGTATATGGTGCTGAGTTTTCCATGACGATCCCTTGCTTCTCCAAATACTCGTTCATTCTCGCATTCTTGTATTCTCCGCCGTTGTCCGAACGTACGATTTTTATGCTCGATCCAAATTTATTCGACACAATTTTCTCGAACACTTTGAATTTTTCGAGTACCTCGTCTTTACTTTTCATGAAATATACGTAACAGAACCCCGACGCTTCGTCTATGAACGTTACATAATAAAACGCGCCACCGAGAGATTCGACTTGAATTTTCCCGCACACATCCGTGTGAATCACTTCTCCCGGTTTAGTACTTCGACGATCTTGAATTTCTTTGAAAGGCAGACGGTGAGACTTTCCGAATTGACAGGGTTCGCAAAAAAATTTTGACGCGTTCTTTATTTTAACGCCATCGACAAGTTCGTTCTTTACCATGTCAACCAATGCTCTTCCTCCCACGTGTCCTAGACGCTCGTGCCATACTTTCAAGTCGACCGCCGCGAGGTTCGCTTCATTCGACGTAGATGACGTAACGACACGGAAGAACATTCGATATATCGCATTATTTTGTCGCGCACCGTACGCCATTATCTCGTTACCGCGCTTCACTGTCACCGTCGAGTCATCGAACTCGATTATGCAACCCTTTTCCGTGCACGCGCCTACCGAAAAAAGATTTTTCTTTATTCGCGGTACATACCAAACACCTTCGATTTTCCCGCGAATCCATTTTCCGCCGACAAATTTTTCGATGTGGATCGTCCCTTCTCCCGTTACTTCGCACACACCGTCGTCTCCCAATCGCACCGAGCGTCCGTTACATGGCTTGAAGTTGACGAACCACTCCCGACGATACGATATATGACGCGACGCCCCGCTGTCGGTGAGCCACACATCCTTCTTATCGACGTCGAGCAATTTTCGCACGTGTTCCGGCGACGGACCGTTATTTTTCTCCCGCGCTTTTTGTTCGCGTCGTACATCGTCACTCGCGACAACAAATGCGAAGTCCTGCGAGTCACTATTGTCTTTCTTCTCGCGATCTTTCTTCTTTGAGGGGCAGTCTCGCGCAAAATGACCTTTGCCTCGACACTTAAAGCACTCGACTTCTTTCTTTGAGCTTCGATTCTTCGCGGCACTTTTCGATTGCGGTTTGCCTCTCGCACCACCGCTTTTCGCACTATTATTTTTCGTGCCACCGTTTTTCGTTACGGCTAGCGCCTCTGAAGATTCTCCCGCTCCCTCGAGTCTCATTTCCTCTCGTAGCAGTCTCTCCGTGAGATTGTCGACTGTTTGAACTTCGGCCCCGACGTTATCCCACACCGTTTGGAATGCACTATAGTTCGGCGACAAACTCGAGAGGATTTTCGCCATAATTTGCGTTTCAGAGACCGTTTCCCCAACATCCTTCAATTGTCCCGCCATATTTTTAACCTTCGCGACGTGCTGTATGATTGAATCACCCGATGCCATCGAATATCCACAGAACTTTTGCGTCAAAAATAGTCTGTTAGAGGCAGATTTTTGCTCGTGCACTCTACACAACGCGTCCCACATTTCTTTGGCACTGGTACACGTGATTAACGACTCGAGCTGTCCTCTTTCAATCGTCGTCGAGATTAATACCATCGCTTTCGCGTTGTCTCGGTTCCACGCTGTTCTCGCGGCCGGTGCCGCATTTTCTTCCAGCGTTCTCGATCCATTGACGATGTCACTCACTCCCGCCGCGATAAACACTTGACGCAATTGAAATTTCCACGTTAGAAAATTAGCCCCGTCGAGCTTCTCAATATGTCGTACGCCAATTTCATCGGACATTTTCGAGAGGATGAAAATCACACACACGCGATCAACGCTCTAGCACGTGCTTTTTCCGCGAGAAAAAAAATGGCCGCTGCCCGGCTTGCCGGCTCAGCTATCCACGCGCCACGAGTTTTTCAACTTCTCGTGTCTCTCAATTAATTCCACGCAGCCAGTCCGACTGGGCCCATAACCTTTTGGTGCAGACGGTTCGTAAGACCAATTGGAAAGGAAAATAATTAAGAGATGCACGGGATAATGATGGATAACAAAAAGATACTTTATTGTAATAATTGTGCACGTGTCTTGTGCACTCGAGATCGTTGATCCAACGTAACAAAAACTAAGATGGCCGGCGACTCGTAACCGCTAGAGTCGACCCCGGCAACTTCCGCTATCGTCGGTCAGCGTCGGCTGCTCGCGCAGGCGCGCTGTATTTGTCGCGAGTATAAAAACTATTTATTCAATAGTTTACGAGAAGCGTATCCCTCTGACGACTGTTTATTTAACTAATGTTATGATTTTCTCTTTCAGGTTTATTTGTCTCAATATATATATATATATATATTGTAATAAATAGTGTATATTAGTTTCTTGTTTTCTTCTTCGTTGGCTCCGTTCTCGTTACAGCGCTCTCCCCTCTGATCAGCCAACGATTGTTTAACTACGGAAAACAGAGATAGATACATGACGTGAGAGAGGATTGTATATACGTATTAGTAGTTAAACAAGGCCGGTTCTGGACCAACGCGTGTTAGTGCACACGTACACGTCACACGTACCCACCCACACATACACACCGACTTCCTAGACCGGGGGGGGGGGGGGTACACGCCGACTTCCATGACGGGGGGGGGGGGGGGCATTAGGCGTGAGGTATGAGTTACCCCATATTTCTTAGCCGAATTGTTTATTTAAAGTGTCTGATAAATATTCTTTGATATCACCGACTAATATCCGATTTCAATACAGGCAATCGTATTATTTATTCGATGGCCGAGTGTCGGATAAATAACTTATTCCGCGAAGGATGTAATAAATTAGAGGGGGGTTGATGGGGTGTGTCACGCGATTGACCAACGGATAAATAATTTTTGAAGCGACGCGTTACACGATATATTTCGTTGGATAAATAACAATTCTTTGATACCACCGACCGGCGGATTTTTTCAGAAAAAATTCGGGCATACCGAGACGATTCTCACGATGAGTTCCATAAGCGATGTTTTATTTTTTCATCGATAGCTCCGGTGCAGCCGCTCGAACGTTTGGGTGAGTGAGGCATGCGAGCGCTCGATATCTTGCAATGTTCGACGTGTTAGAACGTGTCGCTGTGACGGTACAGGCAGAGCGGTATGGTATCGAGTGACACTTCACCAAACCGTTTTATCATAAACAATGACGATGGCCGAGAAGTCCCCATCTCTCTCTCTCTCTTTTTCACAAACCTTAGAAAGAGAAAGAGAGCAGCAGCATTACCACATTATTTGATCGTCTCACATCCCACGTAGAAATGATTTATTGTATTGGAAGAAGTGAACGGAGAAGAATCGAAAGAACATTGAGTGTGAGCGTTAATAATGGATATACGCGATCGCGATAGAATCGATTTTCTGTGTCAATATATTATTTTCAAAGTACAAATGTGCGCGGTGTTACCAGTTTTAATTAAACTCAAGGTTTTCAATGACGATGATGTTGTGCCCCGATAATAAGTAGTACGTATTAAGTAGTACATACAACGAGTAGGTTAAACCTTGCGCTGACTCGGCATTGCGCAATACAGAAGCCGCGCGAACGCCGACGCAGCCGAGGCCCAAATTAAAATTGCTTCGGAAAAAGAATCTCCAAATCCGGGAAAATAATGTAAACCAGATTTGGAGCACAAAAAACAAAAACAATGTTGACTAAGCTGTTCCACTTATAATCCTATAAAAGGACCAGCCAGCCAACATTGAGGTAGTCTGAAATTAATCTTTAATCTGTACGTGCGGCACAACGGATTCGCGCAAGAATCCGTCTCTCCTGTTCTAAGTGTCACTAAAGTATTTATATTTTTCTTTTTGTTTCATTTGGGTTCTAACCCTTCAGTGGCATATCCCTAAAAACTTTATAACTGTGCAGTACCAAAAGTCGTGCGGCACAACATTGGTGGCAGCGGTGGGATGCTACGGTGAAACAAACAATCAAATATAATCAATATCGCCAGGACGATCTTTCTTTCTGAAAGATAACCTGCATCGCCAGTGCGGAAGTCAGACTCCACTTGTTCCGCACCGAGCAATAAGAAGACACCCCGAACGAGAGTAACCGGGACCGACGTACAGGCTACATAGGATCAACTAGGAATGTCGAGGATAATTTGGCTGTAAGTCCCAAACTTTCTCACATTACTATCCTATAAAGAAAAGCGCTACGGACGCCGCGAAATTTTAAACTACATTAGAATCGCGAAAAGTGACGCGCTAGCAAAATGAGTACGACAAGACCGCCAGTGGACGGAATCAATACGCACAGGGGGACCGCTTTCGGAGATACCGACGATCTTCACGATCTCGAGGAAAGCGTGTTCGAACCCAGGCGTACCGTGCTGGCTCGTACACCGCCTAGAGGTGACCTAGCACCTCGAGGACCTCCGCGAAGGGCTCGAAGTGAAGGTACTTCAGAATACCATCCGGACGTCAGTCTCAGGGAATCCCCGAATGACGCACGGTTTCGGTTAGGACTACCGAGCCTCGCACTTCCTCCTGTAGCAAGAAATCTCCTCGACGATTTGTCGGCCGAGAGAGAAGAACAGGAGGATGAACAGATTCGGGTAACGGAACGGTCTGCTCCCGAAAACAATGTGATCGCCCGATTAGAAAGAAGAGTCGACGAATTGGCCGCGGACGTTCGCAGAATGGAAGCTGAGATATTCCCTCCGCAGCCTCGCCGGCCAGGGGTACAGTTCGTAGACCACGACGAGGACGAACCCTGGTATCTTGACCTTGGGTTGGCACTTCGTACCGTACCCAGGTTCGACGGGAATGATCCCGCCGGGCTAGACGAATTTTTGTTAGCCTGCGAGACTATTTGGGACAAGGTACGTCCCAGAGAACAGGATACTCTCCTCGCCCTAATTAAAAGCGGTAAAGTGTGCGGTCGAGCTGCACGGGAGATGCGGTATAAACCGACGCGCACTTTGGCCGAACTGCGGACAGAGCTAGAGTCTCTGTACGGTCGACGAAAAACGCTCGCCACTTTGCAGTTTGAATTTTGTCAACTGCGACAGGGAGCGAAGGAAAGCGTTTCCGAATATGCTGCGAGAGCGGAACGCCTAACCATGGAAATTAACGACACCTTGTGTGCGGGAGTGGACCCGCACGGTGCCCGTTATATTATAGAAGCCAACCGCCGAACGGCCCAGATGAATTTCGAGAACGGACTGAGTAAGGAAATACAAGTGATCGTACGCTCGAGGAATTATCCGAGCTTACATGAGTCAGTGGTGGGGGCCATAGAGGTGGAAAAACTGATGGGTCCTACAGGTGGATCATTTGCGGAAAAAAGGGAACAACGACGCTCCTTACCAGCCGCTGGCGCAGTCCCTCCGAAATGTTTTTCATGCGGAAGAACCGGACATTTGCAAAAAGATTGCAGACAGTCCATGGGACGGCGCAGCCTTCCTACTCAGGCTCCGCACAAGGTGAACCAACTAAACTCAACCTGCTCATACTGTAAAATGACGGGGCATGAGTTCAAGGACTGCCAAAGGAGGTTATCGGCAACCTCGCGGGAAGACAGGGACCCCCAAGGGCGGGCTCCTTATCACCCGAAGCATGACCATCGTACGATAGACTCGTACGGTGTGAACATAATCGCGGCAAACGCAAAGGAATGCGTAATGAATCAGCAGAAAGCCCGAGACGGCGCTGCTAGCGATTTCCATATTAAATCGCCGGAGAGTCGGTCAGGAATACTGACCCTGAAGGCCGACACTGGAGCGCAAATCTGCCTCATCAATCGAAGCGCAGTCAAAGCCGGAACTAGGGCTGAGGACTCGAACGTATCAATAACCGGTGTGGGAGGACAAGAGATAAAGGTTTTGTGCGCCGTAAAATTGCATCTCGTCACCCCTAGAGGAAAAATCGCGCATTGGTTTCAAGTGATACCAGACAAGATATCCCTAGGAGTCGATGGTTTCCTAGGAATGGACTTCATGCGAAAACACGCCGTCCATATCCTAGGAGGTAAGGAAATTGTCCTGAACGAGCACCGCATGCCCTTAATAGAAGGACATCGGAAAGTTAAACTCCCACCCCGCAGCGAAAATATCGCGTACGCGGCCACCGACTGCAAATTTGTCGGAATGACCGAGAAAAGAATGCTGACCAAGGGAGTAGTGATTGGGGCATGCATTACGAAGCCGCAGGGAAACAGCTGCGTGATAAGCGTTGTAAACACAACGACTGAAGAAGTGGAGATCGAGCGTCCCATAGTGACACTCGAGCCGCTGCCGTCAGCAAAAAGGCTAGCCGGTCGTCAGGTGTGCCCGAATTCGACACACGACGTAAGCGCGGTCAACTCCACCGGGTGGTATACGCGTCTCGAAAAATTGAAAGAGACGGTAGACACCACACATCTCAATCGCGAGGAATCAGGATCGCTTTGGGAGATTTGCAAGGAATACGCCGACATCTTTCACCTAGAAGGAGATAAGTTACCTTGCACCCATATGGCGGAACACGCCATACCAGTAAAAGACGGGGTGCTACCCATAAAGGTCCACCCCTACCGCCTGCCCGAGACGCACAAACAGGAGGTGCAGAGGCAGACCGAAGAGATGTTGCGTGATCAAATCATTCAACACAGCAAGAGTCAATGGAACGCACCATTACTCGTCGTCGCAAAGAAACCTGACGCAGCAGGTCGAATAAAAAAGCGAATCGTCGTCGATTTCAGAAAGCTGAATGACGCCACCGTAGGCGATTCATATCCATTGCCCAATATTACGGACATTTTGGATCAATTAGGCAGGGCATGCTATTTCTCAACCCTCGACCTTGCATCGGGGTTTCACCAAATCCCGATGGCCAAAGAGGATCGGGAGAAGACCGCCTTCTCCACTCCTAAAGGACATTTCGAATTTCTTCGAATGCCGTTCGGACTGAAGAATGCCCCGCCGACCTTCCAAAGACTAATGAACGCCGTTTTGACGGGACTGGAGGGGATAAAATGTTACGTATATCTCGACGATATCGTAATATTTGGTACGACTTTGTCGGAACACAACAAACGGCTCCGGGAAGTTTTCCAGCGGCTAAGGGAAGCCAAGCTATCCCTTCAGCCCGAAAAATGTCGATTTATGCGTAAGGAGACGCAGTACCTGGGTCACATCATCTCCGAAAGAGGAGTACTCCCCGATCCAGGGAAAATCGACGCCGTACAGAATTTCCCGACGCCGAGAAATGCTAAAGGCGTTCAATCGTTCCTAGGGTTAGCAGGATATTATCGGAAATTCATACGAGACTTCTCCCGAATCGCTAAGCCCTTAACCAACTTGATTAAAAAGGACACGGCATTCGAATGGACGCCGCAACAAGAACAATCGTTCCACGAGTTGAAGGCCGCCCTGACCACGGCGCCGGTACTACAATATCCGGACTTCAAAAAGCCGTTTATCGTGACCACAGACGCTTCAGATAAAGCTATCGGAGCAATCCTGTCGCAAGGCAACGTAGGCGAAGACTTGCCCATCTGTTATGCGAGTAGGACGCTAAACAAAGCCGAACAAAACTATTCGACGACGGAAAAGGAATTGCTGGCCATCGTATGGGCGATAGGGCAATTCCGTCCATACGTATATGGTACACGTTTTATGGTGGTAACGGACCATAAGCCTTTAACTTGGTTGTTTGGGGTCAAAGACCCCGGCTCGAGACTTATGCGGTGGAAATTAAAATTGTCCGAACATGAGTTCGATATCGTGTATAAAGCGGGTAAGCGAAACACAAATGCTGACGCGTTAAGTCGCATATGTGCGACCACGCGGTCGCAAGTAAGCAAAAATCAGCTGGTGGATAAAACAGGAGAAACCGGCGACACGAGTGCTAAATTTGAAGACGCCAGAAAAAATTCAAGGAATTCGGAGTCACGAGACTCACTCAGCAACCCAGACGGCACTCACAGGTTGAGCGAAGAAGAAAAGGAAAAAATACTACATGAGCATCACGGTGCTTCCCTCGGCGGACATCAAGGAGTAGCCCGAATGTTGAATAGGATTCGGTTGAATTACGACTGGCCAGGAATACGCAAGGACGTCGAAAATTACGTAAGGAAATGCGATAAATGTCAGCGGAACAAAATTCTCCCCTTAATCAAAGCTCCGATGGTCATTACGGATACGCCAACGAAGGCGTTCCAGAAGTGCGCAATGGATATCGTTGGACCATTGCCTGAGACGGAAAGGGGGAATAAATATATCCTTACCTTCCAAGACCTCTTGACTAAATTCAGTGTCGCCATCGCCTTACCCAATCAACAAGCCAACGAAGTCGCCAGAGCATTCGCGGAGAACATTATTTGTCAATACGGTACACCAGAAACCGTACTCACCGATCAAGGTACCAATTTTCTCAGCGCGACTTTTAAGGGAATCTGCAAATTACTGCAGATTGAAAAAATTCAAACGACCGCTTATCACCCTGAGTCCAATGGCGCGCTAGAAAGGTCGCACAGGACTCTGGCCGAATATTTAAAAGGTTACACACATGACGATCAGTCTAATTGGGATGAATGGCTACCGTACGCCATGTTTACCTATAATACGACTCCTCATACTGCAACCGGCCACACCCCACATAGTCTTATCTATGGGAATGAAGCGGAGCTGCCAACAACCCTGCAAAGAGAGCCGAGAATCACCTACTCATATGACGACTACGCTCAGGAACTTCGCGAGCGTCTACGAGCTGCTTGGTCATCCGCGCGAGAAAACTTACAACACGCAAAGCAGCAGGCTAAAGTGCAGTATGACCGAAAAAGCAAGCAACGGGACTTCATGGTCGGAGATAAAGTCCTCCTATACGATGAGACGGTACGACGCGGAAGATCAGCCAAACTAACGTCGAAATGGACAGGCCCTTACGTCATAGAGCAAGCACTTGCGCCAGCCAACTACATGATCCGAAGGGGTCGACGCCACGTGCGAATACACGTAAACCGCCTAAAACCCTACGTGGAGTACTAGGGGGAAAAAGAAGAATACACATATATCACAAAAAAAAAAAAAAAAAAAAAAAAAAAAAAAAAAAAAAAGGGAGAAAAAAAAAAAGGAAAAAAAAAGGATATATATATATATATTAATCAAATAATTTTTTCATGTTATGTGATTTGTATAGGGTAACAATGATGAGTCAGCTATCCCTGGCCATTGAATCGAGTATGCCTTACGAGGTAAGAGAATTCAAGGACGCGCCGGGAATCTACTACGAAGGAATCGGGACGCTGCATCTCTGCACGGACGTGTGGACGCTCGCGGTACAGATCGATTTAACGCATCTGGTTGATCTAGAAGCTCGGGTCTCTTATTTCCTTACTGAATTTCGAAGGAAATGTGAAACGGCCATAGGACCGGATAGCCACTGTGGAGAGATGCTGGACAATCTCGCTCGCCTTTCCGAAACTGTTCAAGAAAGGGTCGGAGTAGTCCATGATCTCGTAGGAGCTGATCATCCACGGAAACGACGCGGGCTCATCGATGGTCTAGGATCAGTTCTGAAATCGATTACTGGAAACTTGGATGCCGCAGATGGAGAACGCCTCGATGCCGAGATCGCCGCCATCCGTGGAACAGAAGAGTCTCTTAAAGAAGGGATGAAGAAACAACTCCAGGTCGTGGAAACATCGCTGGATATATTCAATCGGTCGTCTCACGCAGCCAACCGAAATTTTAACAAGCTGTATAGCATGGTGCGTTCGGTAAATCAATACTTAACGAACGAAACTGGTATACTACGAAGCAGGCAGCAATTCGACGAAAGCTTGGCCCTTATGGACAACTACGTGGAAACATTTCTCAGGGAAATAAAGGACGTAGCTGACTTATTCGCCACCGTCGCCTCGGGGACCGTAAGTCCTGCCATCGTCACGCCACAACGCTTGACTCAATATCTGACCGAAGCCCTGCCTCACCTGCCAAGAGGATACAGTTTTCCGAAACTCGTGACGCGAGAAAACGGAGCGGAAATATTACGTCTGGCAACCACGAAGGCCTTCAGACGAGGCGAAAATGTAACGCTATTAATCGAGATACCTCTAATAGAGCAGACGGAATTCGGAATACACCGCATGTACCCCCTTCCAGCCAGAGGAGTGAATGGCACATTTTTCTACTTGGAGACGACCGAAAATCCTATAATAGTGGATAAAGAAAATAAAAACTTCCTGCAATTAACGTGGATGGACCTGAAAACCTGCAAAGTCGAAGGAGATCGATACCTTTGCCGTAACAGGTACCCCACCATGGACATCACGGAGAACGCGCCTTGTGGCGTACTAATGTTCACCGAAGGAATGTCGCATTCGAGACTCCGGTGCCCAAAACGAGCAGTCACCCTGAAGGACGTACTTATCATGAGCCTACAACAACCTGGACGATGGTTGTACACCGCACCACATGAGGAAGTTTTAAGTATCGCGTGTGAGGACGCGCCCTCGAAAAAGATACTTCTCCAGGGAACCGGAATGCTCACCCTCAGTGGGCAATGCACCGCCAGCACAAGGAAGTTCAAAATCAAGGCATCACGGAGTAGGCTGCAGCTAATACGCGATAATAGCTACTTGCCTGCACATAATTTGACTCTAACGGCAGATGAAGAATCCGCAATAACGCAGGCGATAGACTCCTGCGAGGGAATCACGCTAGAAGAAGTTATGAACAACCCCGATGAGCTGAATAAACTCGGAGCGCGGATAAAAACCATAGCTAAGCAACTGGATCACAATCAGCCTGCACCGCAGCACCTGTACCACACCATCGGCCAATACTCCTTAGGAACCATATCTCTACTCGTTTTGGCCGGGTACGCTGTCTACACCTGTCTAAGACGGAAAATACAGGTGAACTCCTAAGATGAACATAGTAAATATAGCTCGCCGGAGACGAGCGAAAAGACTCCTTTTCTTTTTAAGGGGGAGGGATGTTGTGCCCCGATAATAAGTAGTACGTATTAAGTAGTACATACAACGAGTAGGTTAAACCTTGCGCTGACTCGGCATTGCGCAATACAGAAGCCGCGCGAACGCCGACGCAGCCGAGGCCCAAATTAAAATTGCTTCGGAAAAAGAATCTCCAAATCCGGGAAAATAATGTAAACCAGATTTGGAGCACAAAAAACAAAAACAATGTTGACTAAGCTGTTCCACTTATAATCCTATAAAAGGACCAGCCAGCCAACATTGAGGTAGTCTGAAATTAATCTTTAATCTGTACGTGCGGCACAACGGATTCGCGCAAGAATCCGTCTCTCCTGTTCTAAGTGTCACTAAAGTATTTATATTTTTCTTTTTGTTTCATTTGGGTTCTAACCCTTCAGTGGCATATCCCTAAAAACTTTATAACTGTGCAGTACCAAAAGTCGTGCGGCACAACAATGATGTAAATTTGCCGATTTGGAGAGTAAGAATAAATAATATTCTTCTTTATTTCGAAAAATTGACTTTGTTAAATATTATGATTGTTTTCAGAGGAGGATACATTGTAAATCCATAGCACAAGATATCGTACTAACGATAAAGACACGAGGACCATACGCATACGACAAATTTATACAAGCTTTACGTCAAACGGATCACCATGATGAAGCCACTCTTCTTGAAAATGCCAGACTTATAGATGATATCAAATCATTAAAATTATTAATACAATTGCTCCCAATCGCAATTAATTGGATTATGGAAATCATTAGCGATCAGAACAGGTTAGAAGCTGTTAAACTCAAATATGTCTCGCAAATTCAATCTATTTAGTTTTTGTAATGTTTTCGATCATGAATGTAATTTATCCGTTTTTTTAATGTTGACTCCAGGTTACTATGAAATAATCGCAAAGATTTTCATTCCATGGGGGTCGATGATAACACACACCCGAGCCCAAATCGCGCCTGCTATTACCTAACACGACGTTGGCTGCAACGGCTTTGGACCTCAACAGCACAATGGTGATTACTGAATTAGAAGAAATAATGGGGCAACTCAACTTCATTGACGACTGAACCATCTTAATTGATATTAACATGAACACGAGATGCTGCATAATATTTTTTTTCATTTGTATAAACCATTTTCTCTTATAATTCATTTTTTATATATATACTTACATATTTTTTCTTATGTATTTTCATATGTACTCATTCCAAATATATTTTCTCTCGAATAAAAATAAAAACATGTTACAAATATCTATGGTCTTATACAATTTTTATTCAATATCATGTTTTTTTTTAGTTGATATGACACTCAGTATAACATTCGTTATTACTTATAAAATTATTACATTTGAACAAATTCAATATGATTATATACAGTTCCATGCGCGCGCAAAGCCAATCCGTTTTCATGAGACGCACGAATCATCTCCTTGAACAGATCTTCATTTGCCAGAATCGGTTTGGTCATCCGGGCTGGTAGAAAAACCGTACAAGTTTTTTCCAAATCCATGACGACTCTGTCGCCGTACTTGGTATTTGCATCTCGTATATCAGTTATTGGATACGCCTCCTGGGGTGACAATTCGGACAGCTTTTTGATTGGGAGAAAATCAGCCAACAGACCCACTTTGTTGATTTCGCGTAAATTCATGCTGACCTAAAAAATACATTTTTCCATAAAATGTTATCGTTAATACTCGAAATTATGAGAGCATATAACTCGAGAGGCAAAAATGCTTAATACGAATCTGCAGATTTTTCACGATGATGCTTCAAAAGTTATTTCTCCAAATTTGTCTACCAGACATTGAGTTCGCGATCGTGCGATAATTATTTTTTTCACTCGTCGAATATTTCGTAATAATTGTTTAATGCGGATTAATTCGCGTCTCTTCAACGATAATACCTTTGGATGCAATGACTTTTGACTGTGTCGCATGAAGATTGATGTAACGACTGATTGGAACAGTCGTGAGTGCGTCTCATTTATACCGAATAAAATCTTCCATCTCATTTTAGTGACTAATTCTTAATTATTATTATTTCACTATGGGAATGATATGAGGGAATAAAGCTGTGACAAGTTGAGACGAGTCGAGACGTTTCCATTGTGGGGAACCTTCGAACATTATTTGAATCGTTTTCGTCGGTGTATAGGGTATTCAAAATATAGCAAACACACATGATATGTATTAAAATCTTTTATTTTCAAGGAAAAATACACTTAATTCTCGGGGAATTTTGGGCGAAGCCAATATTTTAAAGCTAGAACATTTTTGCTAGCGCAATTGAACTTTGATGAATACTTGTGAAATGAACAATTAGTGCGTACGGTTTTCTGCAGTTTCTGTAACGATGGACACTCGAGATTATCAAGATTGATTATGAGCCCGGGCCAACCATTCAAAAAATTCGTCAACCATTCTCTCTTCTCCGGACCCTTCATAAATTACTCGTGCATCGCGCAAAATGTTTTGAAGAATTCCGTTTATAGCATTATAGGGTATGGCACCATAGTTCCATGGTAGACCGTGATAATTATTTGTCAACCAAGTATTTGTACATCTATATTTAACCGGCAAATCAATCCATACGCATGGTGGTTCGAAGAAAAGCGTTGACGGTGTTCGATTGGAATCCGTTAAAGAAATAACAGAACATTCTTTCAACACAAATTCGTTCGAGGGTTTTTTGAAACCTTGCAAGTCAACCACGTACTCCATCTCGGATACAACTGATTCCAATAACCGTCGCGTCCGATTTATAACAAATATTCATTATGCCCCCCCCCCCCCCCCCCCCCCCCTAAAACTTATGAATATATAGTAATAATAAAAACTATAAAAAGTAAAAAGAAGAATATATAATTCTACAAACGAACGCGTTCTTACACTATTTTTTTAACATTACCGCTGATGGGGTTATATTCAACAATACGGTCGTGTAAAATTAAACAATAAGCCGAGGTTTGAGCGGGAAAAGGATTTACAGATTCGAATTCGAGGCGAATATCGACGGGGCCTGATTTCAACGATTCGTTCTGCTTCGAACAATCGATGACAATTAGCGGCGCGTATTTCAAAAAGTCACCTTTGTTTATGAGTGGTTCGGGCTCCTTCTCGTAATAAGAAGACTGGAAATTTGCATACATTTCATAGAGCTTTTCAAAGCATACTGATTGCGACTAATGTCGAGATTCAAGTTCCCATACGGATAACTCTGTGAATTTAAAAAGAGTTTAACATCTCGAACATGACAATGATCAAAATGACTCGCATTCTTAAGAGCATTATTTTTTCGCGCTATTTGAAAACCGACGATTACGTATCGAGGTTTTTCGAGTTGGGTAGAAGTTTTTACTACCCAAATGTGTTTCGAGGAAGCCGGCAATAGAGGGTACTCGTACAGTTCCCACGTGCGAACACTTATTGGGATGGGTGTATCTTTAGCTATGTAATTTAGCAGCTGAATTTTTCGTTCATCGGAGACCTTGATATACGGTATCATCCATTCAATTTTCGATAAAATAATCTTAAATTCTTCTGGGGCAGCAGCCCCTTCCGGTCGAGTCCGTATGACTGCGTTCGTGTCGGTGTTTGCTCTCGTCAATATCAGCTCGTGCTTGGCATTGATGATAATTTTGCGATAGTCCTCGGCAAAACCCAATAACATACTCAGCGGTATCGAGATATCAAAGTATCCAGAAGCGTCAGTTATTTGTAGCTCTTCTTCTTCCCTGGGTACCCAACCAGCGTTTTCCATTATCGATGTTTGACTAGGATTCTGAGACACATAATTTTTCATGACGCTCGTAAGCCCAACATTTTTACATCGGTCAATCTCGACGGCGTTCAGCTCGTAGCGTATGTCTTCGAATAAGTGACAGATGGCATTGGTGACCAACGTTGTGCTCGTGGTTGGAGTTTGTCCATCGGCTCGCGTCAATCTACCGCTAACGTGCAGGGAGCTCTTGCTTGACAACAGACACAGATCCTGATGCTGTACAGCGATACGAATTTCATCGCTGTTATTGAAAGTCGCCGAGGCGAATGGCTGATGGCCGTGTATCTCGTAATGCGCAATAGCATCATCAAACATCACGGCTTTTTGTATTTTTAAGATTTCCGCCATGGTATAAAGCAAGTAATTGTGATGCAACAAGAACTTATTTTTGTTATTTTTTTTGAAGTTTCAGACCCAGACTCTTGAGATATCGAATGTTCTGAGGTGTTAGCTCCTTGCGAGGTGCTCGACGAATGTTTCGTTCGAGGCATGGTCGTTGAAATGTATACCCTTGCCCGCTCTTTGATCCGAAAACAATTCCCATTTTTAGGATTTTATGTGTAGTCGGATCGTCGTTAACTCGCCGCGGAAATTCACCAACTCACCGTCTTGATCGACAATTTTCAACTGTAGATTGTGTATCGATTTAACGGTAACTGGGAGATAGGCGATGTGCGAGGGTATTTCGATAATTTTATACCCCGGCGGTACAGAGGGAAAAAATTCGTGAATCGTGTGAACTCGTTGCCCGTTGATGTATGCTCCTGAGGTTATGTTACACTCGACTCGTGGAGAATTTATCTTGAGAATAGTAACCGGTAAATCGGATTTATGTGTAATATTAGCGGGAAGGATGCGTTGTGTAAAACCCAACAGTCGACCAATAGAATCACTCGGTTCGAAATTTATTTCACGATTGCTTTTAATTTCACTGCACAGAGTATTATTATTGGGCTTGAGAATGACGTCGATATTACTATCGGAGAGTAATTTTTGCAGATAGCTCTCAATATCCTCAATTTCGTAGCTCCCAGTCGGTATGGTGATAATCTCCGCGCCCACGTAAAATTTGTTATTTGTCTCGTCTATATTGGGAATCGAATTGAAGGTTAGCAGTTCAAGGAGGCCCAGAGTATAATGTTTGTGTGGTGACAATTCGATGGGGGGAAAATAATGAGCTTCGAGTATGGAAGATGTGCCTGACAATGTCAATGTAAAAGATTCATCCATCGCGTCTAGCACTCGACTGATACCGCGATTCGTATAACCAGCCATTTTATAACTCTCCGTTGAGGAACTTGAGACACAGATGTCCGCACACTACTGTATCATAGTCTTGATATTTTTGATAATTGTAATTTACAATGCTACCAACACCGAGGTATTTTATTAAATCGGGTGGTGGTTGAAGATCACCGAAACTGTCGAAGTACATTACTTTTTTGTTCTTTTTCGCGTATGCGACCCAATGTGTGCCTGGACCATCTTTATCATCAAGATTGACGATAGCTGATTCGTATTTTCGAGGCCCATCCTCGGGTAGCGCATTTCTCATGTAAACGCCACGAAAATGTGGAATTTTCATGACTCTAGCGAACTTTGATAAATCAGCGTCGGTGAGCGCTCGGTGTGGTAGCCTTAGTCGTTTTTTACATGAAGACCCATACCGCTTTTGTATGGCTTAAGATAAAGTCCCTTTCCCAACGCTATACTCTCCATCGTCTTGTTGTGACGTTTACTCTCTTCGAGAGCATGTTTCGCGGCCTCGGCATCATTCACAGCTTTAGCAATGCCAGCGGCGCCACCAGCGAGAGCTCCGGTAGCGCTCAACCCCGCGAAAATGGGTATAAGAAAGGGCAAAAAACCACCAATTTTTGGAGGTACAGGCAAAATGCGCGGCGATTGGATGTTTTTCTTGCCACCAGCATTTTTTACAGCTGCGCGTGCGCCAGTGAGAGCTGATTTCACTGCGTTCGTACCGGGAATCATCGATGTTTTTGCTGCTCGGATAATACTCTTTATCGAGACTTTTTTCACTCGAGGCTTCCTCTTCATCCTTCTCTTCCCCCCAGCACCCATACCGAGCTTAGTTTTAGTCTTCATCAAATTCGCAACACCCCAAGCTGTAGCTTTTTCACTAAAATTGGCGTCTTTTGCAAAAACACGTCTCCAAGCTTTATCCGCGAGAACTCGATCCGCGGCGTGTCGAGCGTCGATGTTTTCACGATTTTTCGAATACGCGATATCGTGCTCTTTACAAGCAGCGTCGAGCGCGTTTATTCCCGAATCCCCTCGTTCGAGTCTCTTTTTCAATTTTGTGCCAGGACCACAATATTGATAACCAGGTA
The DNA here is from genome assembly GCA_964007305.1 of Netelia melanura. Classification (NCBI taxonomy): domain Eukaryota; kingdom Metazoa; phylum Arthropoda; class Insecta; order Hymenoptera; family Ichneumonidae; genus Netelia; species Netelia melanura. Next base: position 1,090,052 of record OZ023260.1, read on the forward strand.
CATGCAGTTCAATCGGAAGCTTATTGATGAGATTGTTGACGAGCCCTTCCCCGTGCACGATCATTACTCGATGAAGAATAGTCGTAGACTAAGAAATCTTGTTTCGAATAGCTTATTTATCAGTATTGTGCTTCCGCGGATTTTCAAAAAACGAATTTTATTTTATTCAGCAGCGTAGTCATTCCCCATAAAACGTACAAACTGATACTGAGATAATCGCTCACGATGCCCATCATATTTATAAAAGGGTTCGCCCGTGTCTTGAGACGTCCGTTATTCTCGAGATGAGGTTCCACAACCAATCGATTAAATTACCTACAAACAATTTTAATGATCTCGTGCAAGATGAGGATAGGGGGGCAGGGAGGAGGCGTCATGGGGAATTGTTGCCATGTAGTGTACGCGCAGGATTTTGTGGTCCATCCAATTGCGGAAAGACTAACGCACTCCTTACCCTCATTACCCATCCGAATGGTTTGAGATTTGAGAATGTTTATGTGTATTCAAAATCTTTGAATCAACCAAAGTACACATTTCTCAAACGTCTGCTCGAATCTGTGAAAGGGGTGAAATATTTTCCTTTCGCTGATCACGAGCAAGTCATCAAACCCGAGGAGGCTGGATCGAATTCGATCATGATTTTCGATGACATTGCCTGTGAAAAACAGGATAACCGTGAGAGCATTTTTCTGCATGGGACGACACAGAGATGTGGACTGCTTTTACTTGTGTCAAACGTACGCACGTATTCCGAAACATCTCGTGCGCGATAATACTAACCTATTGGTACTCTTTAAGCAGGATGAAATGAATTTGAAGCATGTATATGACGATCATGTAAATACCGATATGTCGTACGCGCAATTCAAAAGTTTATGCTCAAAGTGCTGGAACAACGATAAGTATGGGTTCGTGGTGATAGACAAAGATAGAGAATTAAACAAGGGTCGTTACAGGAAGGGGTTCGATTGCTTTATAAATTTGTAGTTTTCAACATTATCGCGCAGTTACAGTTTAGCCTTAAAAGCGTCAATATGCATAGAGCGGAGCTAAACAAGGAGAAACATATTTTGCGTCAAATCGCGACTGCAAGCAATGCGATCCGTCGCAAGCATAGAATGTTGAAATTGGGAAAAATGACCTCTGAGAAAAAAATGGAAGAAGTTTTTAGACCGGTGGTAGCTCCACTGCAAAAACTAGTGGATCAGTCATCGTCACAATCGTCGGTAAAACAGGAATCAACTATCAAGAAAGAGCCAAATGTCGAATCACCCAAGAAAAACGAGGATGAATATAGCGATAATGAGGATGATCGATTTGAACAAACGTTTGAAACAGCTCACGGGGATACCTCGGAACGGAATATTAGTATTGAAGACGATATTAATGTTGATTTGTCGCAAAATTACTTGAAAATGTTCGCCACGAAGGATAAGAAAGAATTGGACACATCGTATGGAGTGCGGAAATTACAGGGAGATCGTTTAATGATTGGGAATTCACCAATTACGTTCGAGCAAAATATTATTCGTGTCGGTGATAAGACTTATGATCAAAGTGAAGGTTTACTGGAGTTGATATTTAAAAAATCACCCGATGAATCTCTCGTAACGGCGAATGATGTGGAAAATTATGGTAAAATCCTTAACTCGACGAACGCTTACAGAAAACATTACATCAGCGATCACGCAATTCGCGAGGATAAAAGCATGAAATTCAAAAGTATAATTGCACAAATTATCGCATCTCCGTTGAGAAAACCTGTGTCAAAGAGACACTCGGAACGATTGGGTAAAGGGTTGCCGCGATCCAGAATTGTTAGAAGAAACAGTAGTCTGGATTACGTTTATTGGGACGATCCCAACGAATTAATCGATAGGTTAAGGCTCCTCCATGCATCCCAATCAGCCGGAAATTTTAGTCATGCGAACGAGATCGTTTCCATCATCGAGGAATTACGTGAAGCTGAAATCGTTTATTAATGCTGATTAACGAGTATTCGAGCGCAGTCTTCTCGCAACCGTCAAAATGAGCGTTGATGTGTTTGGTCATCATTTGAGAAAGAGTAGAAATGCTGATACCGGTGGCGGTCGAGGTCCTCCTGGAGAAGGCTTTAAAATCACCACCGATGGTCAATATGATATGGTTAATCGAAGATTATGTAATTTAGGTGCTCCCACTGGGGAACACGATGCTGTATCCGTGAGAGTGATGCATGCTGCTATCGAGGAGGAATTTAGACTTATTTACAACGTTACATCCGCCACGCGAAATAGTATCGATGAATCTGAAACAATGCTTCAAGTCCTCGAATCGAAATTTCAAGAACACGAGAAACATCTGCGGGCGAATGAGGCATCAGTACAAGAACTTGTTGCGCGCGATTCAGAGCTTATTACTCGTTTGGACGAGCAGCTGAGATCACACGAAATTAATGCGACATACGCTATACAAAATCTGAAAACGCGAATCGAGACTCTCGAAAAATCGACTTTACGTAACTCGCAAATGTTGTCCGATCGTCTTGGATTAACTGTGACAGATCATGGAAAAGCAGACGATAGCCGATGAACTCCATAAACCAGCACGGAAAAATTATCCCAGGCGTCATGTTGATATACGTGGATTGGACGAGACGTGGCAAGCTGATCTCGTTGATATGTCGGCGTATGGGCGGTACAATAATGGTTACAAATACCTACTGACAATTATCGATATTTTTTCAAAGTATGCTTGGGTCGTACCAATGAAGACGAAAAGTGGTAAAGATGTGTCGAGTGCCATGGCATCGATTCTTAAACTCGGTCGTACGCCAAAAAAACTGCACGTTGATCGCGGTAAAGAATTTTATAACAGCGAATTTAAGACTGTGCTCCAGCGGTACGGAATCACCATATACTCCACATTCAGTAATATGAAAGCATCGATATGCGAACGTTTTAATCGCACTCTTAAGGATAAAATGTGGAAAGAATTTTCCCTACGTGGATCGTACAAGTGGATCGATATACTGAAAAATTTGATCACCTATTACAATAATTCTAAACATCGTACCATAAAGATGAGACCTCGCGACGTTACTACTCAAAATGAAAAAAAAATCTTGCTACATATTTATCGAAAATCAAAAGTCAATAGAACGCGAAACATAAAATTTAAAATTGGTGATAAAGTACGAATAAGCAAGTATAAGCACGTTTTCGAAAAAGGTTATACACCAAACTGGACAGCTGAAATATTCGTCATAAGCAAAGTCATACATACCGATCCTGTAACGTACAAGTTGCGAGATTATCAAGACCAACCGATCGAGGGCGGCTTCTACCAGGAAGAACTCGCTCCAGTCAAATATCCAAATACTTACCTTGTGGAAAAAGTTATTCGAAAACGTGGAAATAAAATGTTTGTAAAATGGTTAGGTTTTGACAGGTCGCACAATAGTTGGATAAATAAATCTGATTTGTAATTTTTGTTTATATCATAAGTTTTATTCAATAGAAATAAAAGAATTTTTTAAAAGTGGTTTTATAATTTGTTTCCCCACATAATTAATAAGATAATATAAGTTTTATTTATATACAATGATACATTTTATAAACTATTTACACATCTATAATACGTTTTATAATTGTATACCCCATGGAAGAGTATCAGTCGTATTTGGGCATATTATTCGCTTATCATCATTCCAACTTAGAGCTATTTTTTTCTGCCTCACAGTTTCGACATTATGATTTTTGCTGCGAATTAAATTTTGATTTCTCATTAAAATTTGATTGTCGAAGAGACATCGTTTATAATCGTCAAATGTTATCGTTTTCAGCGTAGCTCTCTTCACACCTTTCGCACGCATTTTGGTCGAGTTTTGCACTCTAAAACTGTACATTTTGGCTCTTAATCCAACAAATTCTTGCATAATTTGGCCATTATTTTCATCCTTCATGAGACCCAAAACTTTCTTATTAACTAACGGCATACCATACACATTGTCTGCCGAATAATCGGATGTGTCAAACCTATGAATGTCATGTTTCATAATTTGGTATATATCGGGAGTCTCTATGTGATAGAGTAAACTGTCGGTATCAGTGTACATTAGTTTAGCTTGATCGTCAAAAGTTTGTTTTATATATTTGTAATGAAAGTCATAGATGTATGTTTTCGCCATATCGAGAATACAAAAACCAGTATATATAGGTTTGTTAAATTTTACTTGAGCACGTGTCGATTCGATAATGACAGTCTCCTCGTCGAGTATGGTGCAGCTATGAAACGTTGGTTTTGCTATGAGCGATCGAGCTCCATACCTGCCATCCCATTTAGTAATGAGTCGTACATCGCGATGGTTTCTTACATTTTCCATGGTTTTACCAAAAACCGCGTTATTCATGAGTTTGTAGAAATTTTTTTGAAAATCATTTGTGGATTTTTTTCGTAAGTTGTTGTTCAAATCAATGTATTTCTGCAGCCAGGGATGTTGTTGAAATTTAAGAGTTCTGTAAACTTTAACGAGTTTTAAGCCCAAATTCATGTATTGCTTCAAATTTTGATAGTGTATGATGTATCGATTTTTCGGATATAGCGTTGTCATTAATTTTGTTTGCTTACTGCCAGGCGGTACATAAGGTTCAGGCGCCAGAGGTAAGTCTTTGTGCAGTGCGTGTAATTCTTGTGGATACTCTAAATCAACTTCGAAAATATATCCTATGGCATTGTCATCGGGAATATCGCGTGGATCTATCGGCTCTTCCTCTTCCCCCACCCACTCGAAAGACCCCGTAGGAAGGTATTGGCTCATTGCTGCACCATACAAATTATTTACATCGTAATACATAAGATATGTTTCAGGCTTGTTTGGATCGAATTCTGCTCCCATATAACGATTATTTGCTTTTGCATATCGATTCGAACACTGTGACAATCCGCCTCGAATACCTCTTTCTATAAACATTAGCATATCTACATCCGTCAAGAGCTCGAGCTTCACACCCGTAGATTTTAGCGCCGCATCAAAAGCCAATCCGGGAGCAGTGTAATAATGCAACGGATCAAGGTCATATGTCATTTTACATTTTAGTTGGAAATTTTCAAAAATGTCAGCTAAAAGAAGAACATCAGTTTTTAAATAAAGATCCGAATATTCTCCCAAAGTTTTCACATTAAAAACTTCCCACACCGTGCATGCGTGAGAATACTCGGCGTCCGATATATCTTCACCCTTTAATTGTGAATAAAATTTTTGTTTCGTCGGTAATTCAGTCTCGTCAAGTCTTTCCCAACTGTCCACGTAATCATAAGGAAAAACTCCTTTTCTCGTTAATAAATCGAATTCTTGTACATAATCACAATACTTCCTCGTGATTAGTTTTTCATCGTTACTAAGATACGACGCTAAGCTCTCGACACTCGACGGCATAAATCTGAATGAATCTACGAATCGATAATCTATGACAGTACCCTTGACACTCTTCGTGAATGATATGTAATTTTCCATATTTACCGGCAAAAGTTTGATCGACCCTTCAAATTGGTTGGCAAGCGCTTTAATTAAAAAGTGTGAGTCGTAGCCTGATAAATTATGAAACACGACGGGAACGGTATGTGAGTTTTTAAAATTTAAATTACACCCTTCATGCGCTGCACCTTGATATTTACCCGAAAAATGACAATGATCACGGTGCTTGATATCTTCGGGAGCAAATGGTTTTTCACAAATATGAACATTTTTCGCAAAAAGGAGGTCCATTTTTTCATCGTGACTCATCGGATTCATTCGCTTGATCGATTTCAAGCTTGCGCTCAACGATGTAGCTGTTTCTTTTAATTCGTTGACAAACCATTCAATACAATCCTTGTTACGACAAATTTTTAATTTTGATAGAGAATCATTGAAACTACATTTTAAATAATATGCAATACTGTGTGGGATATGTTCCTGATAGGCATTCGTATTTGCATAGTCTTTCGGCGTGATTGGATTTAAGATGCATTCAAGATCTGCGTAAATTGTGAATGGAACGTCCATTTTATGTTTATAATTTTTGAATTTTAGAATTGAGTCCTCGCCGCTTGGCATAATGATTCTCGTCTTATTTAAAACTGTGCAATCAACGCTGTGTTTTTCAAGTCCACTTTTCGTATTAAAATGAGACAAACAACGATCACAGAGCCATGCACGGTGATCGTGTTTGGAAATCTGCGAGCTTACCAAACGTGAAAGATTTTTTATCCAAGCAAAATGATAAACTGTATTGACGTTTATTCCAAGCTCTTCATGACTATCTTAGGTATTTCCTTCATGCACGAGCAGGTGAATCGTAGGCCTATCGGGTTTTTTACGGCTAACGTGAATGGGGATTACTTCATTACGACGTTTTTTACCCTTATCGCGCTCAAGTCCATACACACTGATTGTCAAATTGTTCATTTTTTCAAATTTCGCAATATCTTTCAATCGCATAGGAAAGTCTATACCTTCATACTTTAATACTGTGCTGAAGTGAGGATATGAAGTCGGACGAGTTGCATGTGATGAGGTTGGATGAAGAGCTGCGGTGATGGCCCACAGGAAACAGTAGGGGTCGTCGTTTTGGATGTTGACGACTGCTTTCTTATTTTGAATATCACGTGGAAGTTCGATGAATGTTGACAATCCTCCGCGTAATGGTGCATGTTTGTTGATATTCACGGTCAAATTGATGATCTCAACCATTGACCAGCCCGAATCTTTTTCTTGAAAATCTTCGACTTTCGCAAGTAGTTTTTCTATTAGTTCTGTGTGCCACTGCTTAAAATTTATCGTTGGGTACATTTCATCGCTTCGTGTGTTCAAAAATTTAATCTCCTCGATGACGTCAGCATTTTTCGTAATTGAAAATTTGCATGCAAGAACACAATTCACTTTGACACTGTTGTCCTTTAACATAATGTTTTTTAATCTTCTGACGATCAAATTTTCTGAATCTACGAGAAAACGTTTCACATCTTTATGTCCGAGATTGATCACTATTCCGGTACAAATGCTTGATCCGAAAGCCGTTACGGAATCTTCCCACTGATCTCTATCACGTTGTCGCGAAACACCTGCACCAACTTTTTGCAAAGATTTAATTTTCACATTTATGGTTTTGAGAATTCCGATTGTCGCGCAAATACGATTTTTCTCTCCCAGAGTTGTGGCCGTTTTCAATAGGTTGCTCAAAAGTCCAATATTTGTGTGTCCATTGTTTAACCATTGTTCACTATCGCGCACCGAGAACTTGTCTTTGAGCGATTCATACGCTCTCTCCATAATTCGAATCAACTTCTGACATTCTTTTGACTCCATTATGTTATACGCAAAAAATTATACGTGAGATATTATTCAGGTTTGGGGATAGAACACACAATGATCTAAGCCCTTTGCTTGCATGGTTCTTTATAAGAGAGACAATCAAATAATGTGGCAATGCTGCCGCAATGCTGCTGTCTCTCTCTCGTCCTAAGGTTTGGGAAAGAGAAGGATGGCTAATTTTTGGGCCGTCGTCATTGTTTATCATAAAACGTCTTGGAGGAGTGTTAACCGATATCCTAGATATCGGATAAGGTTTGTGAAAAAGAGAGAGAGATGGGGACTTCTCGGCCATCGTCATTGTTTATGATAAAACGTTTTGGTGAAGTGTCACTCGATACCATACCGCTCTGCCTGTACCGTCACAGCGACACGTTCTAACACGTTGTTAAAACCGGCCTGTCGAGCGACGACTAAGCGCTCGTAACAATGTAGAGGGTATAGGGTGGGGAGAGGATCTCGGGCCTAGGGGGGGAGAGTCAGGTGGCCTTTGCAGGTTCCTACTGCTGACTCTCTAGGAGCCCCTAGGTCGGAGAGTGGGGATACGGGTTATAGTGTAGGGTAAGGATACTCGGTCCCGAGGGGGGAGAGTCGGGTGGCCTTTTCAGGTTCCTACTACCGGCTCTCTATCGGCCCCTGGGTCGGATTTGGGGGGAATGGGGATTGGAGGAGAAGAGGAGATGCGAACGGGTTCCGTTGGTGTGTTCGCTCTGATAAGAACGGATGGTAATGTGTGAGCGTCAGGAGACCCCGAGGATTGTTAGCCTCGTGGCGGAGGTGGCGCCGTGATCAAACAGATCCGTGGCCGCGGGTCCGTGGGCCTGCCGATACGGCGGATGACTTCGGTTAAGGTCCGAGGATCAGGCTTGGTGGTGGACGGTGGCAGCTTCCTTGGAGATAGGCGGAAGGAGTCTTTAGCCACAACCCCAGCCACAACAGTGCTCGGTTTGACCGGGCGTGTGGCTCGTCGCTCCAACGACTGAGCGACGATGTCGTCGGTCTTGGCCGTGGCGCGGCGACGGTGGACTGAAGGAGGTTGCGTCGGCTGAGAGGAACCAACTCTCGGTTCGGCGCAACTTTGTGGGGAGAGGTTCTCACGGTTGGAGAGGTCCTGAGAAGGGCCGATGGGTTTGGATTTAGTGGTGAGTTATTGGGCCGCTCGTCGAGCCTCAGCGCGGTGGTCGAGACGACGGTAGTACGAAGCCGTACGCTGGCGTTTCCTGGGCATCGATGAGTGCTCGGAGAGTGGTGTGGAGAAGAACGGTTTTCCAGAGACGGAGGGGACTGTGAGCACAGGTTTATTTCGGAATCTGGTACAAGTGTTAGGAGTCGAGGCACCTAGCTCGGCGCTCTCGCTTCGTCGACTCTCTCTGGGCCCTCGGGCCTGCTGCTTATATACTAGTTGGCGGCCCACCGGCGCACCAATCAGCGCGCGGCTCGTGCGTCTAGCGCGGTATAGATATACCGCGTGGGGGCTAGACCGAGCGCGAGCGCTGATTGGTGCGGCGGTTGCTCGCTGGCTCGTGCGTCAGACGCGATATAGCTATACCGCGTGGGTCTGACCGAGCGCGAACGCTGATTGGCGCGGCGGTTGTTCGCTCGTGCGTCAGACGCGATATAGCTATACCGCGCGTGTCTGACCGAGCGCGAGCGCTGATTGGCGCGGCGTGTTATGATCAAATTATTACTACTTCTTACACTTTGTACTAAAAGCAAACTCCTGAAACTACATCAATCACCGTTATCATTATCATTTGACAAATAGTTAAACATGTACTCGTGATCCTTACTAATATCAATAAAGAAGCCGACGGATCCCTCGTCCCCGAACCTAGACCTTCGGTCCTCGTCACTATCACCAAAGACAATACTGCATTTCACACTTAGACTTTTGATCCCTAGTACAACCACCCAAATTCTCCCACCATCGACTACTTTGTAATATTATTTAAGGCAATGCATCCGCACCGCAGTCAGTCATTCTAGTACCAACCTTCTGGTGGTTAACTTTTGTCACTCCGTATACAAAGTTGTTGTCTACGGACTCCACGATTGTATCACGTTCAAATCCAAATAAATCAATTAAACAGTTTTGTTATCACAAAACCGTTTTGTATATTATTTCTTCGGTACAAGTCCTTCGGACCGTAACATTTTGGCGATCCTGCCAGGATAGCTTCTCACGATAATCTTTCTACGGAAAGAATTCAAGAAGAGCTATCTTTGACACTGAACCACTGATTCCAAGAGTCTCTACGGAAACACTTCGAATCGACGTTTCAATCACTTCTACGGAAGAACTATCGAAACCCTGTAAGGAGTATAATTGCCATATTGACAGATCAATCCCTGAGCAATTATACGCAACAACGTCGAAAACAACAATACCACAGAAGGTGAGCATATAATACCGTAAGGCCAATCCCGCGAGATTGTAACCTTCCGTTAATAAAATACGTAGACCCACGTCGTCAATCTAGACAAGTTTGTAGCAACTTGTGTCGATTACGTACGTTTAAAAGAAGTCCAAAACTGGCCTTCACCAAATATCGCGAAAAACGAACTGAATACAGTTCCGACGAACAATCAGACTTCTCCACGGAGGAATTTGAGAGCACCAGTTCACATCACACCGCTACGAAAATGTCGAAAGCATCATTGGAAGATACTGCCATGAGGGACATTATGGAGCAGCTAATGGCAAAAATGAATCTGATGACCACAAATGTAACGGCAATAACCGACGCTCTAACACGAGTTCACCAGGACAACGTTAAACGTGACAACGAAATTGCGGAAATAAGGGCATCAAATGGGCTGGTGACCGATGACACCGACTCCGAAAGCAATCCGGAAGAACAGAGGCCGCACTCACAGCGACAACAATGTGTCGACAATGCCCAGGATGAAGAAAGACGCCATATTGAGTCCCTGAGTGCCAGAGATTTAATCAACACGGTTGAGATTCTCAATGGGCATGACGACGGAGGTACTGAGGATTTCATCAAACACGTAAAGCGTGCTCAAGTACGCTGTAACCAACCCGACGTCCTGTTGGATCTCATCATCGCCACGAAGATAACAGAAGCAGCCAAACGGGCTATTCGTTTTGTGCCCATCGATTCATACGACGACCTGTTTACAGCCTTACGAAAAAACGTAGGTTCTACTTGTTCAGTCGAAATAACACGATTAAGGCTGAACCAAACCGTCCAAGGACAGAACGAATCAGTGCAAAATTATAATCAAAGATATAGGAAAAAGTATAACGCGTTGCGATATGCTGTACAAAGCGAACAAACAAATGCCACGGCTAGAAGAATAGCCTTACAGATGGAGGAAAAGTCAGCTATCAAGCGGTACGCGATGAACTTGAATAACGACATTGGACAGCAGGTAAGAGCACTAAAACCTGTTGGGCTCAATGAAGCGCAGGAAGAAGCACTAGAGATCGAAGCTTGGAATAACGAGAAACAGCTGATGCAACCACGAGCCAAAAGTTTTAATCAACCGGCTCTCCCACCAAGGCATGAGTCTCAGTTTCGAGGGCATACGAAAAACCACGCTTATTCGCCAGCTAAGCCTGTTTCTCACGCTTTTCCTAAGGTACACGCAGCTCCTCTCTCAGATCGGGCTAAACTTCTGTGTACAAAGTGCAAACGAGTCGGCCACACGGCAAATACGTGTTTCGTGAAAACCGAAAATTTTCACCGAGCCAAAGATCAACCTCGACCGCCTTATCAACATCGAGCAAATATGATAAGCAGCAGCGACAACGAGAAAGAAACGGACAGCCAGCACCAGCGCGAGATAAAGGACGAGGAGATAGAGTATCAGCAATATCAGGAAAACTCTATTCCATACTCGCACCCTTCGGAGGAACAAGAAGAAACGGACGATACCTTATCGACACCGGATCATCAATAAATTTAATCAAAGAAAGTCTTATTACACCTATAACCATCACCATGGATGAAGTAAAAAACTTCACGATGGGACGTGATCGACACCAGACAAACAAAGCCGCCAAAATCGAGCTATTAGGAAAGCTACATCATTGTCAAATCGTGCCAAATGACTTCCCACTACCTGAAGATGGACTTCTGGGGAACCCATTCTTACACGCTTTTCGGTTCAACCTCACCAATGACACCTTATGGCTCGATGATACACCTATAAGGTTACAGGACGATAGAACTTATCTATCACCCAACGCAATTAACCGAGTCACCGTGACCACAGGTATCGAAAAAGGGCACGTGATGATATACGATAACCCCTTAATACCAGATTCTATTTATCGCGTACGAAATAACTCGATCACGGTTCCAATTCACAATAATAAGGATCATATCACGTGGATTAACACTGACGAACTGAAACTTCTCGAGGACAACAGAAAGTACGAAGAGAGGGTACATCATATTTCGAATGACGAGCTACAACATCGACTGCAGCTACTAAAAGATAATACTCGAACTAACCACATTGAACCGCAAAACGAGCAGACTATCTTAAAGATAGTGCAGTCGTACCACGACATATTTGCACTAGAGGGAGACCCGTTACCGTGTACAAACCTGGCCAACCACCAGATTATCCTTACGGATAACAAAGTAATAAACACCGCATCATACAGACCTCCGGAGTGTCATAAACAGGAAATAGCCAAACAAGTCCAAGAAATGTTGAACAAAAAGATAATCAGCTACTCGTCATCGCCATATAATTCACCTATATGGGTCGTACCCAAGAAAACCGACGCATCAGGGAATAAGAAATGGAGGATCGTGATCGATTTTCGTAAATTAAATGAGAAAACCGATCAAGACGCATACCCTTTACCAATCATCGATGACATACTCGATCACCTTGGTAAAGCCAAATTCTTCTCGGCATTCGACTTGAGCTCAGGATTCCACCAGATTCCCATGGAAGGAAACTCGAAAAAGTACACGGCTTTCTCAACGCCCGATGGACACTTCGAGTATGAACGCATGCCATTCGGATTAAAAAATGCACCTGCTACGTTCCAACGTATGATGGACACTGCTTTGCGAGGATTAATAGGGAAAATCTGTTTCGCCTACCTCGACGACATAGTAATATTTGGATCCACTCTACAAGAGCACAATGAAAATCTGATCATTCTCTTTGATCGATTACGCAATACTGGGTTAAAATTACAACCAGATAAATGCGAATATTTGAGACCCGAATTGGAATATTTGGGACACATCATTACTAGCGAAGGTGTGAAACCGAATCCATCGAAACTCGAAGCGGTACGAAATTTCAAAAGACCCACCACGCCAACGGAGATAAAATCATTTCTTGGATTAGCAGGCTACTACCGCAAATTTATTAAGAATTTTTCGCAGAAAGCCAAAGCACTCACTAATCTGACGAAAAAGGAGAACGTTTTCGATTGGACAGAGAAATGTGAAACTGCGTTTCAAACATTAAAAGAACATCTCTGTTCATCACCGGTACTGAAGTATCCGGACTATAAGAAGAAATTCACATTGACCACGGACGCGTCGAACCAAGGAATAGGAGCAATCTTATCACAAGACGGGCATCCTTGCTGTTACATATCGAGAACTTTGAATAAAGCAGAGGAAAATTATAGCACAACAGATAAAGAACTCCTGGCAATAGTATGGTCAGTGAAACGATTGCGACAGTACCTATTGGGACGGAAATTCCTTATTCAAACAGATCACCAAGCACTAAAGTGGCTAATGAGCGTTAAAGACCCCACATCAAGACTGCTACGATGGAGGTTACGCCTCGAGGAATATGACTACGAAATAGAGTATAAAAAGGGCAAAGAGAACACTGCCGCTGATGCATTATCTCGTGTATTCCCAATATCGGAACTACCGGAAGAACAAGAAACACCGGAACTTGTAGAGGAAAGCACCGCAGAAAGGGAACTCGATACAGCTTGGGAAAATTATCAAGAATGGAAAAACAACATGACGGCACAAGACATTGTGATAAAAAACCAAGCTGAAAGCAAACTTTGGAATAGATTCTACCGCAATCATACAAGGAAAACCCAAGATAAGGATATAGAGGTAACGGACTCCGAAGAACACCGATGGTTCTTCCTCCTCTACCGAGTTTTACAACGAGAAAAGGACCTAAACCATTTACAAATACGCTACCACCTAAACGACCCGCTATTTACGCTTGCTGAAAGGACAACCGTAGTCAACATAGTGAGCTTCTTAAAAACACAGGAACCGACAAGGAAGTTCGTGGTGTGCACAATTCCAATGCAACAGCTCACTGAAGACGAAATTCAGGAAGCGATAAAAGAGAGTCATGGGACAATACTCACGGGACACTTTGGAGAAAATCGAACCATCCAAAGGGCACGAGAACGGTTTACCTGGCCTCACATGGAAGAACATATAATTGATTACATAAAAAAATGCGATACTTGCCAAAAGACCAAACTCACAAGAGTGCGACAAAAAACATCGGCAATCATACCAGATACTCCACAAGAAGCAAATGACAAAATTGCAATGGATATTGTAGGCCCGTTAAAAACAACAAAGAAAGGGCATACCCACATCCTATCCATACAAGACCAACTGACACGGTATCTTATGCTGATACCGCTAAAAGACACCACTAGCAAGAGTGTATTGGAAGGACTTCTTGAGCACTACATCTACGTCTTCACGTCACCCAAGCAAATCTTAACTGACCAGGGATCGAATTTCATATCGGATCTCGTGCAGGAATTCGAAGAAATGTTTAAAATCAAGCACATCAAAACAACCAGCTTCCATCCACAGTCAAACGGACGACTCGAGCGAGCACATGGCGTAATAAAATACCTCATCAAAAGCGCCGTTTACGACGAAGGAGAAGACCTTCATTACAACACCGAGTGGGATGATGTACTGAAGACCACGACCCTAGCGTACAATACCTCAGTACACGAAGCTACGGGATATACACCTTTCGAACTGACGTTCGGCAGGAAAGCCAACCTACCATCTATACTGTGTACAACACCTGCAATGAAATACACTGAATTGATGGAATACTGGAAACGACGACACGAAAGGAACATTATTCGAGCCAAAGAACGTATACGAATAGCCAACGAGAAGTCTAAGGCCTACCAAGATTCAAAAATACAAAAGATTCTACCTCTCTTTGACGTTGGAGATTTGGTCTTATTGCATAACGAAGCAAAGAAATACAAACTTGACCTAGAATGGAACGGTCCATATGCTGTAACAGAGACACTGGACAATGGAAATTACTCGATTAAAGTCAACAACTCTAACATCAGAGTACATGCTAATCGACTAAAACCCTATTTCGAATAACTTGTTACAGAGATGATTCTTCTACTTATCGGACTGACCATCATCACCACAGCACGAGGAAACATCACAACAACACCACTTAACGATGCCACTCTCTTCATAGAGGATCTGGGGGAAACGATGCTCTATCACGAAACATGGCATCTCATTACAGTTATCGACCCATCACCTATCAACGAGAGAATTGCAAATATTCACGCGATATACGAAACAACAAAAGGAGTTTGTCAGGGATGCAGTGAACAATTCGAGCTTCGGGCAATTTATAAAAGACTGCAAAGACTGAACAACCTGAAGGACATGCTAGACTCTATCTTATCGGCACCAAGAAGGCTAAGAAGAGGATTGATAAACGCCATCGGATCCATCTCCAAAAGTTTATTCGGGACCCTCGATGAAAGCGACATGACGTACATAAATGCGGAAATGGACAAACTATTTGCTGACAACAAGATTATGGCTACAAGCATCGTGAACCAGACAAAAATCATTAAAGGATTACTCAACTCAGCCTCTCACGGGATCTTAACCATCAATGCAAACAGCAAGGCCAACTTGGCATTATATGAAAAAAACAAACACCAGATCAATAACAACACACAAAATATATTTATATCAAATCAAATGCTACTTTGCACAATGGGCATTAGCGAAGTGAGTGAAGATATCAATCTACTGATAGATGCTATCAATGACGGAAAACACGGAATAATTCATCCACAAATATTGACACCTGCAATGCTCATTGAAGGACTCATGGAATTTGAAACGAAGAACAACATGAAGTATTTCATTCCTTTGCATGAAACAAATTTCCAAAACCTAATAGACCTCTCGGAAGTATCATTGAGTATAATCAAGGGAAAACTCGTCATATCACTTAAACTAGCCGTACCGGAGATCAACAGGTACACTGCTACGCGGTTCATACCATTGCCACAAAAAAAAACAAGGGACATTTTATTGCTGCGATACCACTCTACGACTACGTATTCTTAGGTAAAGAAAAACTATCGTACGTACCCACAGACAGACATACTATCGACAGCTGCCTTAAGTACAACAACATAAGAATATGTAAACGAATACAACCTGCATATCTAATAGCCAACAATGACAACTGTGAGACAAATATATTACGAAATTCAAATAAAATCATCAGTCATACACTCTGTCAAGTATCGCCGTTTGTGATAAACAAACTCGCATACGTGCCGCTTGACAATCAGAAACAATACATCGTCATCCCTGAGACCAATATCGAGATGTTCGCCATTTGCAACAACCAAGGCCAAACTATCGGGGTGGACGCCGCTATATTACTTACAGCTACTCAGAATTGCGAAATACATACAGAAGGAGCTGTAATAAAATTGCCAAGGACTACCAACATCCAAAGGTACGAGACCATAGCAAAGAACATCTCATATCCATTTAATCAAGATGAACTAGAGCTCATAAAACAAAGCATGATGCCACTACAACACCGACTCGAGAAGACCACACTGAACGAATACAGCAAAACACTCGACGACATCGAGAATTCACTCGCCAGAGTGAAAGCCAACCGCAGGACGCGAACATGGATGGAAACATCAGGACACATACTGACCTACGCCGGATATGTCAGTATAATCATACTCACATTGATAGCACTGTACAAATGTGGGATATGTGGGGTATTGCAAAAATGCGTGCCTAACATGTGCATACACTTGTTCTGCATAAATAACACCAACAACACCAGGGACACACCAGATCGTCAACACTATTATGCGGAGGACCAACGCCTGACACTTTCACTCGACACGGACGACCACACATCCCAGCTTCAGCAAATTAGCAACTACCGAAGAAAGAAAAGATTTTCCGGTGGAAAACCAATCTAAGTTGGGGGGTGTTATGATCAAATTATTACTACTTCTTACACTTTGTACTAAAAGCAAACTCCTGAAACTACATCAATCACCGTTATCATTATCATTTGACAAATAGTTAAACATGTACTCGTGATCCTTACTAATATCAATAAAGAAGCCGACGGATCCCTCGTCCCCGAACCTAGACCTTCGGTCCTCGTCACTATCACCAAAGACAATACTGCATTTCACACTTAGACTTTTGATCCCTAGTACAACCACCCAAATTCTCCCACCATCGACTACTTTGTAATATTATTTAAGGCAATGCATCCGCACCGCAGTCAGTCATTCTAGTACCAACCTTCTGGTGGTTAACTTTTGTCACTCCGTATACAAAGTTGTTGTCTACGGACTCCACGATTGTATCACGTTCAAATCCAAATAAATCAATTAAACAGTTTTGTTATCACAAAACCGTTTTGTATATTATTTCTTCGGTACAAGTCCTTCGGACCGTAACAGGCGGTTGCTCGAAAAAATAATAATTCTTAGTATCTACTATGTTACAGTTTTTAGGTAAAATATTCGACGAACAAAAGGTGTGCCGAGAAGCGGCACATAACAACGTCGAACATTGCAAGATATCGAGCGCTCGCATGCCTCACTCACCCAAACGTTCGAGCGGCTGCACCGGAGCTATCGATGAAAAAATAAAACATCGCTTATGGAACTCATCGTGAGAATCGTCTCGGTATGCCCGAATTTTCTCTGAAAAAATCCGCCGGTCGGTGGTATCAAAGAATTGTTATTTATCCAACGAAATATATCGTGTAACGCGTCGCTTCAAAAATTATTTATCCGTTGGTCAATCGCGTGACACACCCCATCAACCCCCCCTCTAATTTATTACATCCTTCGCGGAATAAGTTATTTATCCGACACTCGGCCATCGAATAAATAATACGATTGCCTGTATTGAAATCGGATATTAGTCGGTGATATCAAAGAATATTTATCAGACACTTTAAATAAACAATTGGGCTAAGAAATATGGGGTAACTCATACCTCACGCCTAAGCCCCCCCCCCCCCCCGCACCTTGATGGTGGTGTGGAATATTCGTGATGCCCCCCCCCCCCCCCCCCCCCACCTCGATGGTGTTGTAGAATATGCGTCATGCCCCCCCCCCTCCCCCCATGGTGTCGTAGAATATTGGAGATGCCCCCCCCCCCCCGGTCTTGGAAGTCGGTGTGTATGTGTGGGTGTGTACGTGTGACGTGTACGTGTGCACTAACACGCGTTGGTCCAGAACCGGCCTTGTTTAACTACTCGTATTGTTACATAAATATTTTATACAGGTTTTTAGTACATACCTAGTTATGACTCCGTAGCAGATTTGAACTCCAGCTTATTGAACTTCGTACCGTGGTATTGCATGATGAGATTTTTATTATTGGCAGCCTTGCTCATTTGCTGAAATAGATCGATCGCCTCTTCGAAAGCCTTGACGAATCTCGTAGGTAGATAGCACGTAAATTCACCATTCACATCCACGACGATTCGCGCACCCCACTTGGTTTGGACGGTTTTGATATCAGTGATATAATAGTCTTTTTGGAGTTCCAATTCCGATAATCTTTTGACGGGGAGAAGCGTCTCCAGCCGACCCACTTGGTTGATTCGTGTGAAATCCATTATGCAACTTGAGTTTTTTCAGTTTTAGCGTTAAAGTACGAAACTCCGATATTCCGTGTATTTGTTCTTTAACCGTAGCAATATCTTGCAGCAAAGCGTCTAAACGGATTTTTAATTGGTGCTGGTTACTTCTTTGAAGACTCGAGGACAATGTCTGTCTATCACAGAGCGTAGATTCTTCGGACCTCATACCAAAGAGATCCATTCCCCTACTCCGTATACAGCGAAGTGTAGGCTGGATTTAATTGGTGCAATATTTGCTTACTTTGTAAAGTGAGGCACCTTGGTAGTGGTGGTGGTGGTAAAGACCAGCAAATTGCCTTGGCTGCGTCACCTCTGAATACTCCGAAAACTTAGGGCAGCGTTTTTGCACGTGCGCTGAAATTAATACGGCATAGCGATGGCGAGAAACAGGAGACGATCACGTGAAGATAGGACGTGATATTTATCTGTGATGGTGTTAAATTCTTCCATGAAGAGGTTGATAACTAAAACACGATTTTGAAAAATATACTTTATATTTTGCATAAAACTATCGTACAATTAGCGGATGTGAGAACAACACCCTTGTACACACCCAAAAGATTTCATATTAAAAGTAATGAAGTTATTATAATGGTACCCCCCACCCACAGCGGTTCCCTTCTTTAACGCATTATTCAAGGATTTGGATTTGTTACACTTATTCATATACTCCTTGTAATAGTCATACACTATTTTATCGTTCCGTGTTAAATCGGTTGAAAATGCACTCCTAAACATATTAATACCACGGCCTGTAGACAAGAAATGAAGAAACATAACACAATAATGTCCACAAGTCTGTGATTCAGGACCCTGAAGCTGTATAGCGTTGTAGCTAAAGAATCTGCTGTTCTGCCGGAGACGTTGGAGATGCTGCGGGATGATTGGTGGTAGGCCGTAGCTGTCGAAGTACCATCCTCGTCCATCTCGATCGACGTACATGGCGACCCAGTGGGCTCCGGGCTGCTTGTGGCCATCGGTATTGGCGACAATCGCTGCTGGTTTCGCCCACACCTTAGGGATGCGGTCTGCCGGGTATACGCCTACAGTGCAGCTCTTTATACCGCGTAGGGCCTGCATAAGCTGCTCGGTGTTCATAATAGACAGCAATTATAGAGACACTAGAGATATTTAACATCGGTTGTTTTTCCCTCGTCGCGGCGCTCCACAGCTAGTAAGCTGATGTTCCAGGCTGTGGTGGTTCTGTACTCCCACAAGGAGCCGGAGCGATCGTTATGAGAAAGCCACTTTTTAATTCTCACAGCATTGTTGAGGACACACGTGAACGAGCAATTTTTACGCAGTAAACCGTGATACACACAACGAGTATTGCTCTCAGGAAGATTACGAAATGACGAATCGTCGTCTTCTTCTTCTTCTAGATTTGTAACGTAGCAATCCGTTAGCTGCGCCAAATAAGCCGCTTTATCGTTTACCGCCGTTTTGACGTTTTACACTGGGTGGTAGAATGTTATAAGCGTAGGGAGGCGCTACAATCCAGTGGGCCAGGTACGATGTCTTTACAGAGACCATGGCAACTTCTTTAGGTATAAAATGATTATATTTATCCTTCAGACCCTGTATATCAATGACGATGTTCATGGTGCTTCTCGATCATCGTAACACGGCGACTTTTGAATACAGACTAACGATAAATATTGCACGTTCTATGGATATATGACACTCCCCTCTCTATAAGCCCAGCGACCTAGCCACTAAAATCCACAGTTACTTGTCTGGAGGGGTCGATCTCCAATACATTATCATATGCAGCATACACAAGGCAATTAACCGTTGCTGTTAGGGCAGACGCGAAACGTACTTCTATTCTCACACTACCATGCCTCACAAGATTCCAATGAGTGCTACTATTGGCCGAGAGATCGGGTGTAAGATCAAATGCAAAGAGACAATAACCATGAGGGTACGTTGTACGTGTGATAGAATTACCCTCATTGAGAAAGTGTATGCCTGTACCCGAGAATAGTGTATGGTATGCATCACCACACATATCAGCATCTGCGAAGTCTGGCTGTAGGGGCTTTGACGGTATTTGCAATCCATCGGCGTACAAAGAAAAATAATTTATATTGTAATTCTGAAAATTGAAAGGGTTCATTTTACGGTCACCATTAAAAGCCTTATTATCGACAAAACCGACGATTGTATTTTGCACCTCTTCCTCGAGATCATATATGTAGTACCCCCACTTCCCACAGGTGTCGCCACAAATTTTAAAGCTTAAAAATTTTTACTACGCCGTCCCTCGTACGCGCCTACGTTCGCCATGCCCGACTCTCGTTGATCTCGATCTTCATTATTTTGCTTTGTGCATGTGTCGTGAGATTAAAATTGCCCAAGCATATCGATAATTTTTGATTATGGGTAAGAAAGGAAGGAAAAGGAGTCCGTATGATGAAGAAGAGAGGATAATCGACGGATAAGAAGAAAGATTCAACGTTTGGAGAAGAAATTGGATCGAAAAAAGAGAAAGCGTCGTAAGTGGAGGTTTAACCTCTCTCTTTTTTGGTTTGACAAAAAAAAAAAAAAAAAAAACAGGACGCTATCCGCTCATGTAACTTTTTGAAAAGTTTACGAAACCGTGTACCAAATCAACTGACAGTTGGTTACACGCAAGCGATTTTATCGCTGTGTGTTGTACTTTTGGCTCTTACCAGAAGTACGCCTTTTGTTTGACGAAGGAAAATGGTATTATCGGACGACCGGTTACACGCAAGCGATTTTATCGCTGTGCGTCGTACTTTTGGCTCTTACCAGAAGTACGCCTTTCGTTTGACGAAGGAAAATGGTATTATCGGGCGACCGACGGTGGAGTTTGACTCCGATAGCGCGTGCCAGACAAGAAAATGTACGTAAACGATTACATATTTTACAGGTAAGCGTTCATCGTCTTGGAGTTCATCGACGTCAGAAAGTTCGGCTAGAGGATCGTTGTCTTACGAGCCGATTCGGCAGCGGTCAAGACGCTCTCAGTCTCGAAGACGCTCTCAAACTCGACGTTCAACATCTCGATCTAGATCGAGACGCTCACCGTCTAGAAGCCGCTCAATCGAGGCCTTTCCAGAGGACGTGCGGGACTGTGGCTCACCACATAGATATGAGAATACTGAGACGATACCGTACGCAGTCAGTTCCGTAGATATTCTTGCAGACGAGAACGTAAATGTGACTAAGAAGACCGACGAACCATCGTCGGAGATTCCGGAACACGAAATTGAACTGCAGCAAGAGGTCTTGGAAGTCCTTGGATCGCGACTCGAATCGGAGACGTTAGCCGGTGCTGCGATTCATAAAGACATAACTCTTCGTTGGACAAAGATTGTGGAAAAAGGACTTCCTGAAGACGAAGTGAAGTCTTTAGTAGAAAAATATCCAGCCCCGGAGAATTGTAAGTTTATCGTAGTCCCGAAGTTGAACGCAGAAGTTACCGCTGCAGTACAAGAAACCGTGTTGAAGAGAGATAAACGTATCGTTGAGAAGCAAGAACGGATTGCGGCGTGTCTTGCAGCAGTTGGTAAAGCAATTACAACTGTTTTAAAAATCGAAAATCCAGAAAAGATAGGATTACTTGAAAAATTGAGTGATGGAAGTAGACTTCTGACATCAGTTTACCGAGAAGAGTCCCTGGCGAGGAAAGGGCTTATTCTAGCCAACCTTAACGCGTCATTGAAGACCACGTTGGCAAACACATCGGTAAACGAATGGTTGTTTGGGGAAGATTTAGATGAAAAATTGAAAAACGCAAGAAACCTAGAGAAACCATCGAACGATCTCAAGCCACCAGCGAGACCTGTACAGTAGTCGAAAGTCCATCAGAGCACAAAAAACTCGAAGGGCCCGTCTCGACAATTTCCGTACAGAAATCGATTAAGGATGTCGGGCGGGCGTCGGAAGTACTACAACAACCGCAACAACAGGGAGAATTACAGCAGAGTCCAGATCAACAGCACGGACTCGAAGAAGACGCAGGATCGTCGAGAATCATTCCGATCCTTCAGGAAACGTCGATAAACGAGATACAAAATGTACGTAAACCAGCAGGTCGACTGGCTTTATTTGTTGGCGCATGGTCAAAAGTGACTAATGATCCGGTAATATTGGAATGGGTGCGTGGTTATAAGATACCATTTTCATCGTATCCATTTCAAGATCGTTCCCCGTTAGAGCACACGTGGACGGATCAGGAGCACTCACTAATTATCAGTCAGATTAATAAGCTAATTTCTAAAGGCGCCATTGAAAAATGCTCATGGTCTAAGGGTCAATTTTTATCAAACATCTTCTTAGTTCCGAAACCAGATAAGACGTATCGATTGATATTGAATCTTAAAAAACTTAATGAGTTTATTACCGCGGAACATTTAAAAATTGAAGACTGGAAAATAGCAAAAAGATTGATTAGATCGCAGGATTTTATGGCTACATTAGATCTAAAGGACGCTTATTATCTCGTTTCAATAGAAAAACACAGTAGAAAATGGTTGAGATTTTTGTATAAGGATCAGTTGTATGAGTTCACGTGTCTGCCGTTCGGTCTCAACGTTGCACCTTATGTTTTTACGAAATTATTGAAACCAATAGCGGCAGTTTTGAGAAAGAGCGGCCTAGCTTCCGTTTTCTATCTCGACGACATTCTTGTCATCGGTAGATCGTATGAGAGTTGCGTTCGTAATGTTCAGAGAACAACTGCGCTGTTGCAAGAGCTAGGTTTTGTTATAAATGAAGAAAAAAGTCTCATGGTACCTACACAACGGTGCAAATACTTGGGGTTGATATTTGATTCCAACAAAATGAGTATAGAATTACCAGAGGATAAAATTCAAAAAACCCTCGAATTACTGGGTAAATTCAGGAAACTTAACCATTGCACAATAAGAGAATTTGCAGGCCTCGTCGGTACCCTAGTTTCTCGGTGTCCAGCTGTAAAGTACGGAATGATTTTTGTGAGAGGTTTTGAGAAAGAAATAACCTTAGCGCTCAAAGTCAACGGTAATAATTTTGATGCAATAATGTACCTGCCAAAAAGATTGGATGAAGATTTTGCATGGTGGGGAAAGAGTTTCCGCTAGGGCGCCGATGAGTGAACCAGTTTTCAAGTTAGAAATCTTTTCCGACGCGTCGCGTACGGACTGGGGCATTGTTTGTAAAAATCGTAGAGATCACGGGTTTTGGAACAAAGATGATTTAGCGCTACACATAAACGAATTGGAATTAAAAGCAGCCTTCTTTGAGTTAAAATGCTTTGGAAGAAATATACGACATAGTAACGTTTTATTACGCATAGATAACACAACCGCAATTGCATATATAAACCGAATGAGGGATAGTCAATATGAGAGGCTCAGCTCCCTGGCCAGAGGAATTTGGCAGTGGTGTGAGAGGAGAGATATATGGATCTCGGCGTCGTATATTCGATCCTGTGAGAACATAGAGGCCGATCAGGAATCGCGAAGATTACAGCTTGAGACAGAGTTTGACCTCTCGGATAGAGCATTTCAAATAATAGTAAAAACCTTTGGCAGACCAGAAATTGATTTATTCGCGTCGCGGGCTAATAAGAAATGCAGTGAGTATGTTTCTTGGCGAAGAGACCCCGAATCCGTTGCAATAGATGCTTTCACAATCGACTGGAAACGTTGGTTTTTCTATGCTTTTCCCCCTTTCTCTGTTATTTTAAGAACGCTCAGAAAGATCGAGAGTGAGAAATCTTGCGGGATAATAGTCGTCCCGTACTGGGAAGCTCAACCGTGGTTTCCCTTATTTTTATCTTTACTTGATACGGAACCAATTATTTTCAAACCAGATGTTAATTTGATTCAATCCTCTTGCAGAGAGGCACACCCTCTGTCGCGCCGTCTTACGCTGGTGGCCGCCAGGTTATCCGGGAAGCGTTCATCAGAAGGGGGATTCCAGTGGAATCAGTGGATATTGCAATAGCATCTTTATCAACGTCATCGGTTCGTCAGTATGATTGCGGTTGGAAAAAATGGTGGCTTTTTTGTTCTGGCAAGAAACTCGACCCGTTTAACACCTCCGAACAGGAAGTTCTATTGTTTCTCACGGAGGAATTCGAAAGAGGAGCTTCATACAGTTCGCTAAACGGTTACAGATTCGCGCTTTCGCTAATTATGGGGCATGAGTTGGGAAAAAACGATAAAATCCAACGTTTCTTTCGAGGCGTAGCAAAGTTGAGACCGGCAGCCTCCAGATACGATTCGACCTGGGATCCCAGGGTGGGTTTAAGATATTTATCGACTTTTTATCCAAACGAAGATATCACTTTAGAAAGTTTAACATTAAAGCTAGTGACATTGTTGGCAATAGCTACGGGGCATCGAATGCAAACTCTATCTCTTATTGATACAAGAAATATTTACCAAGTAACCGAAAAGGTTTTGGAGATTAAAATCCCCGATTTAATTAAAACTTCAGGTCCTAAGAAAGGACAACCGGTTCTACGGTTACCGTTTTTCACGGAAGAAAAACAGATTTGCGTGGCCTCAGTACTGTTGGAGTATTTAGGAAGAACCAAAGATTTGCGAGGTTCAGAGGTTAAATTGTTTATTTCTTTTAAGAAACCGTATAAAGTCGTAGGGACACAGACTCTGAGTCGGTGGATAAAGTTAATTTTGGCTAAAAGTGGCATTGCCACTAACGTGTTTTCGGCGTATAGCACTCGTCACGCGGCAACGTCAGCGGCAAAACGTCAGGGAGTTAGTATTGACGTAATCCGAAAGACGGCCGGCTGGTCAAAAAAATCGGAGACGTTTGCTCGTTTTTATGATCGCTGTGTTCCCGCGGAAAACAACGAATTTGCAGAAACGGTAATTGGAAACCTAAGTAAAGGTTAATGGGTTAAGATTTCGAATATGGCAATATAGGTCATTTCGAGATAGACCTTTTATTTTTCATGGCTAAAGCTAACAGCGTTGTAATTTTCTAATAAAATTGAAACAGAAAAGGCATACTATAAATGTACCTGCCGTAACTATCTTTAAGCAACTACATATATGATCTCGAGGAAGAGGCGCAAAATACAATTGACGATTAAACGAACTTACCTAAGTGAAGTTCAATCGTGATTGTATGAAGCGCCTCTTCCGAAGAGATCAGTCCCTCCCGCCCTTGCATCTTTCATGAGATACCCGTTTGTTAAGTTACGGCAGTGGCTTTCAAAAAATGAAGATTGAGATAAACGAGAGTCGGGCATGGCGAACTTAGGCGCGTACGAGGGACGGCGTAGTAAAAATTTTTAAGCTTTAAAATTTGTGGCGACACCTGTGGGAAGTGGGGGTACTACATATATGATCTCGAGGAAGAGGCGCTTCATACAATCACGATTGAACTTCACTTAGGTAAGTTCGTTTAATCATCAATTATACGTTTAGGCAACTGGCCAAGTATGACATTATCAAGCGTCTCACCGTGTATCCCCGCATGTAGCGATATCGCTTTAACCTCGACTCGCGTCAAAGGATATTTCGCTGTACATTTAGACAAAGCTCTTGCATGAGCCAAAAGTATACCCGGTGCTACCTTAACACGCCGTATAAGTAGCGATGCCTCCGTAATACGGATGGTACCGTTCGCTTTTTACCTAATACGGTTCGTCTGCTTACAAGCCCATTATTATTATCTTCTGTGTCATCCATTTTACCCGGCGTATCATTATACCATAGAGTACTCGTGAGATGCGAGTTCTTAGCACCAGATCCATAATTCAAGAGGTTTTCAATGTATGCCTTATACGCATAAACATTGTTAGGAGGTGATACCAGTTTCTGATTCAAAAACACATCGATCTGATTGAACATTGAATGTAATATATTATTGATTGGGCCTACTTTAGGAGACGGTGCATTCGCTTTGTCAGAGGTTTCTATCTTAACACGCATGCTAAGCATGGTGTGTGCAAGATCAATGTACTCATCACCCTGGCCCGGTATGACAAACTCTATCGGTGAATCATCCGTCAATGATGAGATCGGCTTGTAACACACTGTATGCGTTCCCTCGATTGTTGTCTGAGTAGGTGGTAGTGTAAATAGCTCAATCTCCGATTTAAGGCACTCACACGAGTGTGCGTGTAAGAAAGCCATTTTTCCAAGATTGTGTTAGGCGAAAATATCCGCCACTGTTCTTGATTTCTTATAACGATTCGTAGTTGTCTGTTTTGTTGCTCTTCTTTTCACAGTTTTCTTTTTCTTCTTCTGTCTCTTTTTCAACGAGCCCGAACGTTTTCGCGACTTCACGGTCTTCTTCCGTTTTTTCACACCGGTACGTCGTGATACGCTCCCGGCAACAGAATGGATCAGTTTATTAATTTTACCGGTTTTATACCCCGAACCCTTCATGAGCGTACTCATTTTTTCTTCGGCCTTACGCTTCAGATTCTCCCCTGATTCGTGCAGACGTGTTTTGAATGCTTCTCGTGGGTGAATACCAGAATCCATTATATCCGTAGCCATGTTGATAGCTAAGCGAAGCGTCTCTTTACCAACCGCCTGAGCACCTTGTTTCAAAAGAGGTATTATTCGTCGGAAGAGACCTCCGAAGAAACTCCCAATACCGTGACCCCTTTGATTCGGTGACCCTATATACACATTACTGATACCACCATAACCGGTTCGCCCCCCACCCCCACCCGTTTGCATATCAAAGTATTCGTCATAATAAGCCATTTTAGACTGGTTCAGGCTAATTTGTACGTTTGAACTGTAACGTCACTGTCAACGTCCCGTACTCGAATGGTATCGGTTTGCCAAACTCATCCCTTATATCAATCATTATTGTTTGAAAACTAGTACGTAATAGAGGAATATAGCGTGGCGGTGAGAAACTTCTTATCTTTACCGACCTGTAATTCCGATTATCAGCGGCAACAATTGGTACGACGGGCAGCAGCGGTGTATGCACATCTCCTGTGATATAGGGCTCGCAGATATCCGTATAAACGTACATCATATTTGGGGACCCATGAGCCAGGTTGGCAGGTCTCTGAGCGGTGTACTCGCTCTGGACCACCACATCCTTAGACTCGGTGAATCCTAAAATCTTGTTCAACACATCGGAGAAGTAGAATGAGTGTTCTACATTCTTACACGATTCACAGATACGCGTGACCGCCACATATCCATTGCGGCAGTGCTTAAATTTCAGATGACCCGCAACACACGGTGCCTCGTTAATAGCCTCGAGTAATGTGTCTATGCTGAGGTACACACCAGGCGGTACGCAGACGCGTTCTTCCTTAAAGTCGGTGCTTGCCATGCTACCGGGTGCTACTGTGTTCGTTATGACATTCATAAAGTTCCGTTCACCATCGGGCGGTACATGTAAAATTGTCGTCGGTATGTATATTTCAGCTAGAGAAACGGCCCAGCTGCGGTGAAGAGAGATAAATTGGGGTAAATGCGTGGTGTACCTTGTTGTCACATTATCGGGATAATAATTCATACTACTATTAGTAGGTAAAACCATGTAAAACTCCTCCTTCATTTTGCTGACGACTGTTTAGACTCCTTCGTTTGTACTCTCGATAACTCAGGCTCATAAAATATACCATCGATATCCTCGTCGTGGAGATCACGCAATATGTATATCACAGGACAAATACTGTGCGACACACGGACAATCTTAAATAACTCGCTGCTCCAGCCACGCTCGTAACCTTTTACGAAGGCAGCCTTCGCGCTACTGATGCGCACGATGTCACCCACGCTGTATTTGGGCGAACAATTCTCGGTTCTTTTGTACCGCTGTATCAGATTATTACGGGCCCTAGCTGCTGTAGCGTGTGTCACCGTGACAGAAGCCATTTTTATACCGCTATGCGTGGAGTGATTGTATGCCGAAACGATGTTCTGCAGAACGTCTAAGTAACGTTTTTTTCTAGAATACGTAAAATATCTCCACATTCTCTCTTTCAGTGTTCTATTGAATCTCTCGACAATAGCCGCTTTTATATCAGGGTTTCGCGCAACACGAAACTGTATGTTCTTTTTCTTTAAGTGAGCCTGGAATACAGCACCGGTAAATTCTTTACCCCTGTCCGTCTGTAGGTAAAGGGGTGATCGACCGTTACTATTTTTCTTAGATAAAATGAGATCAAACGCATTGGCTACAGATGCAGCAGACTTGTCACGTAAAGGCTGAACCCATGCAAATTTACTAAGAACGTCTATAACGACCAAGTGATAAACATAACCATCATTATAATCTTTAATCGAGCGAAGATCCACGAGATCAGCCTCCCAGATGTCATCAATATTTCGGACATTATAAAAACGACGCGGATGATGTCGTCGTACCGATCTGTGTTTTGTATAAGTATCCTGTGCTCCAAGGCACTGTACTGCCTTCACACGGGCAATTTTTTTCTGACGTGCCAAACGTAACAATTTGGTAGCACCTGAAAACGATGCTTCATGGGCTGGATTAAAGTACGCGTTTTCTAAGATTTTCATGATTATAATTTCAGGTTAGCCCAAATTACACGTCTTTTCTTAACATGATAGCCGCCACCTCTCTGCTTATCTCCCTGTGGCCGCCGTGCTGGTGATCTGTTCTCAACACCGCTGAAAAACGCTGACTGTTCCGTATCGGGTGATCCCTCGCTGCTTGTACTACCATCATCAGCCTGCGATTGACACTGTGGCGTGTTAACTCTAGACTCCGCCCACAACTCCTCATTACCAATAAATTCCCGAGGTGTCTTGACCGCTCGTAGAACTCTGGCAAAGGCACTGCGTCCAGCAGGGTTAGGTATTTTCCTAGCCCTCATAGCATCGTTCACGAGATCAACAATATTTGAATCTTTTATTGGTTTACCGCTGACCGACACGACATCGTCAGAATCCCAAGAAACATTAGATCGTGGAGCGCCTCGCAGGCGACGAAGAAGAAGTCTCGCTTTAACATGAAATTTAGCTGGTATACTCTCAAGTATAGCGGTATCGCTCATACCGTAACCGGTTTCGCATTTTCTTTTTTTCTTTCATAATCAGCCTCTACATAGTGTTTATTCTGCATAAGTTCGCGATACTGCAGAACTCTCTCATCATCAACGAAGTGGAGATAACGTTGTAATACAGTCAAGTACGCCGTCCAGTTTTCCCTCTCGTCCTTGTATGCGTTGGAGTGCAAAATTTCATTCATCTCCGTGTCTAATCGAGCTAGCGTAGCGTCAATACCTCGCACTGGTTGTGTTTGAGGCGCACCCATATTAAAAAACGGCTGCGTATGACTTTGTGTGCTCAGCCGCGTTAGATGCTCCTCAGGCACGAGTACCATTTTTCTTGCGTGTTCCATCATCCACGGCCGGCAATCAAATTCGATAGAACAGTACCTGGTATTGGCGCTAATAGGAGTGGTAGAAACCCACCGTTTTGAACAACAAACCGTTTTTTACTCTTCCAGCAGCCTTTTTTGAGGCTAAACTACGGAGAACCGGTACATATCGACGGAATTTTTTTCTCTGGTCGATCTTCAGTGGTACATTCCCACAGAGAACATTCAGTGCACACTCACAAATACACCGGATAATACTTGGATCTGCTTTGCGTAAAACAGCCTCGCGCTGCTCCTTATTCAAGTGTTGAAGAGCACGCAGTATCGCAATGTGCTTTTTGCAGAGCGGTGAACCACCCCGCGCCATTACGTCTGATGAACTGCCGGCTATCCTGGTGTATCACTCCTTTTTAAACCCTTTGCGCTTCCTGTCTTTGGGGTTGTGCTACCCCTAAGAATGTACATCACACATTGACAAACGGCGTGACTAGCACTTGTTTGTTTTTTGTGCGTGCCAGATGCACGATGCGTTGTATTGAATTGTCGAAGAGCGCTCAATATAAATATACATTTTTCGTGACGCGGCGATGCTTTAGTCGCCATTACACGCGTTGAACTGCTAATTCACATGTGCCGGTATTGCTTTTTAACTTTTTCCGTGGTATGTACATAAAATGATGGGTATCGTCGGGGAAAATACAAGTACGGTATCTACAGTTATCAGGTGTTGATTGTTTCAAATCGAGTAATAAATAACCATGCGGTTTGGACGTTGCATCGTGATAGGCCTCTTGTAGAAATCGTGGGTTTTCCGGATATACCTGCCGCGCGAGATGCTGAATTTGGGCTCGATCACGAGGATTTTTGAAAATTACAATATAATTGGCGTTCAATGAAATATCGCGCTGACCGTGTCCTTGATGGAAGAAGTTTTGAGTAATAAAAATAAAACTCAGGTTTTTATGATGACTACCTTTGGTGAAAAGTTCTACAACGTTATTGTTCGACGCCTCGCGCATCAAATCGTCGATTATTATGAGCTTTGCACGCGGATCGTTCGCGTAATCTGCACTTTGAGGCAGACGTTCATGAAATTCTATCGATTTACCATATTCTGTGTATGCTGGTTGCCATTCGGAATAATAGAAAATAATTCTCTCGAACAGCTCACTATTCATTTGCGAAATGAATTTCAAAAACGTTTTTTACAAAATAAGTTTTACCACAGCCCGTGGGGCCACAGATCATGGAGGTCCAGGGATGCTTCCACCGTGTATCCATCTCTACGAATGAGAATATTTTCTATGCAACAGTATATATTGTAACGTTGTACAATATCTCCCCTGCACCCGGCTCGTCCCAAAGGCAGCCGTCCCCACGGACAGGCCCAAAGACAAGGCAAGTAGAGAACATTATTTTATTTTCCCTTCCTTTTCCCCAATTATTGTAAGGCCTGTGCAACACACGTCAAGTGGACCGGCCCGCCAGGCCCGAAGAAATCGCCATTGCATCGCCACCGTCAAGCCCGTCCACCTCGTCATACTCGCACACACCACACTCAAGCCTCCGTCATCAATCGAGAGAATTCATCCGTTCGTCCCCGCACCACAGCCATCCATCGGCTGAGCGGCGACGAAGAAGCGAAGATGGCAGCAGCGCACGGCAATCCCAATAATTACGATTACCCGCATTACCAAATCATGTCCAAAATTATTCCTAGTATACCGACCGACCTACTTACCTGCCCGTCCCGATAGATCCCGCCGCGATGATCAAAGATCGATCATACGCTTGACCCTTCCCCTACCAATCCGTGACGCTGCTGACCAATGATCGACCCCGAAGACCAGCAAAGGACGAGAGATCGTCACTTTGCGACGAGCCACCGAATAGGCAATATTAGAGAGAGAAATTATAGAAAATTTGCGAGAGAAAAGTTAGCGTAAAAGATACAGAGTTTGCGAGAGTGCGAGTGGTGAGAGCGAGTGTTCGAGGATACGGAGCGAGGATAAAGAGAGGAAAGGACAAACGAGAGCCAGGACGACGAGGAGGAAAATCTGTCACCAGAGCGTAAGTGTTTGCACAGGTCAACCTTATCGGTACATTTTTTTTTCTCGAGTTTCCATTCCCTTTTGCAATCGAATTGTATAGAGTATTCCCCCCCCCCCCCCCCTTTTGTTGCGTGCGTCCACCCGTTGCATTTTGGCCTCAGTTTTATTATCAAAAATTCGTGTGGGACGGCTGTACAATTAGCGAAACTAAGAGTAGCAAACATCATAAGTACGAGTAACGGTCATTTCCCGCCTGACCTCTCCCTTCCCCCTGTCACGTGTATCCATCTCGACGTTGAGAACATTCGATCGCGCGAGTCGCGCGATCGACATACACACGACCGACCTTCCTCGGCAGAGCCGATTCCCCAAACCCAAACAACTCCCCATTTCCCCGCCTGCCCCTCTCCCTACGACAGGCCGAGTTACGATTCAATATAAGCCAAGATAGCGAACACGTATCTAAGAAATAAAATAAGCCAGTGGTAATTATTAAGAGGCCGTTGAGTCGGCGAACCTCACCCTGAGAATCCTTCCGATTGACCCTTTCCCTTGGCTACACGCTAGCCGTTCCCCATAGCCCAGTTATTGAAATTTCTTTCTTTTTGTTATTATTTTTGTTAATATTTTTGTTAATTTTTTTTATTGTAAAAATTAACTGGCGCCCATTATCAATTTGTTTCTTTTGATTAATAAATGTTAATCGCCCCGGAGATAGTCCGCCGTTCCTAACATAATATCATAGGAAAAGTTATCATTTGAGTTCTTAATTATTTCTTTTTCTTTGAACCCCAAAATCCCCATACCCCCCTACCAACGGCGTGACAGTATATATATACATATATAAAATATTCAGATATTCGGTATATGCATAAAGTTTTATTTTGCAGTAACAATATAAAGGTTTACAGTGTTTAACAGTATTTACAACATTTACAAAAACATTTATAATATAATTTTTATAAACTAAGCTCTGTAACCATAAGGGAGCGAGCCATACTCGCCATGGCGTCTTCGTTTGACGCTCGACGGCATACAGGTTTTTGTTTCAGGGCGCGTAACGACCTGGTGGTATGCTGTCCGTCTAATAGCGTCGTAGTGTAATACAACAGGTACCTCTCTTTCACCGGTTACAAATGAGCCCAGAGATTTATAATTAATTAATGAGTTGTTGGTGAAATTGAGCGTTATACCCTTTACTTTGCACACCTCGCTTTCGGAACCATCCGGGAGCTGCACAATAAACGAATAAAATTTCGGACCACCTGAAACAAAACTTTTTATATAACTACCCTCACCATAAGAGCATAACTCATCGGTAAGATCCCCTAAAAGCTGACCGGTCGGAGGCTCATATTCACAGGTGTCATTCTTCTTCGATACATATATATATCACAGAGTCTGTATCACAGTATAGTGCACGAGGACCCAAGCGCTCGAGATAACTATATAATTTCAAACGTGCTTGTGCTGTTGTATATGCTGCTATTACAACGTTTGCTATATCAGAAGGTATTACAGCCGTGTCGATCCGCGTGTAATTAATATATAGTATCTCGTTATTAACAGGTAGAATACCTGTGATCTCGTATTCAGGACTGGTCAATAATTCCATGAGTTTTTCACGAGACGAAATTATTGTCGTTTGCGGTAAGTTCTCACGCTGACTGTACCCCAAAAAGAATTGAGGCATAGTTTAGCTACAGAGCGTGACCCAGGATTTTTTCTAATATTGCAGCGGTCTAGCTCAACACCTTCAGAACTCTCAAAAGCTGCTATGTATTGCTCTTGCACCGTTTCATCTTCCAAACAACTTTCGGGCCAGCCGCTGGCCTCCTGTTTGATT
Organism: Netelia melanura; assembly: GCA_964007305.1. NCBI lineage: Eukaryota > Metazoa > Arthropoda > Insecta > Hymenoptera > Ichneumonidae > Netelia > Netelia melanura. The sequence goes on from OZ023260.1 coordinate 1,123,527, forward strand.
TTCAAAAAGGTATTTATATATGCAGCAAAGACACCCCCCTCTTGAGTATCACGATTGAACTGTGTGATCTCATACTGCCAGATTTCGTATACTTTGATAACTATATAACCGCATGAGATAGCTTTGCGTAGCTAATCGACCACCCATGTACCATCGAACATACGGTCAGAAGGATCTTCATGCGTACATGTTTCCGGGTTCATACTCTCGGAACAGCTACGGCATAGTGGAAATAACAAACGATGATGCATACGGTATTTACCAAATTTACAGATGTAAGGATATAAAGAACAGACATCCACATAATATTTGCTCCGAATTCTGGGCGTCATAAAGCGTAACCATGTTTTCTGTACGCCCCCCAAAGAAAGCATCGCGTGGGTTAAGAGGCTCTATACCAACTAAAGGATGGTCCTTTATGAGTGCACGCATTTCCGCATCAGCTTCTAACAGACGATCGTACTCGCACTCCCAAATCTCTGTTAATACATGACCTCCCTCTCGAATCCTATTCGTTATAGTTATAGTTTTTTCGAGACGTTCGTCCATCGATGTACCATCACTCTGTCGCCGATCCCTATTTAAAGGGTAACAACGCGGACAACCGTGCCAATAACAGCCGTGAAATTGTAATACATGAGATGTATCGTCCATTTTGTAGTAGCCGTCTACTAGTAAATTTTGCAATATTTTAAATTCGCGTCCCCGCCCTGCATGAAGAATTCGCTGCCCTAGAGAGTGCTCCATCCACACGAGCCACAAAACTGCTTTTTTAGATTGGTTATGAGCCCATCTGTAGCCGTTTGTTGGAATAATACCTATCGTGTTATCTTTCAAAAAGTTTTTACGAAAAACGTGAAAACAAGCTGACGCTATTGTTGTGTACTCTTCGAACGGGCAGACATTGCCGCTGGCAATAAACATATCCCGAAAAGCCATGCACGCACGCCTTAATATCGTAACATCTGTCGTGCAATAATCAAGAATTTCTTTCTGAAAATTGAACAGATAATTACGATCTTTCAATGCCCTGTACCACTCAAGAAATTGTTTGCGTTCGCCATCACGCATTGTATCAGGTGAATAATATTCCAGGCTTGGTAGAGGACCTTCATAATTTTGATTTTCAGGTCTGCTGAATAAATGAGGAAAAGTGCCTTTTGTGACAGTGTTCGTGAGACCAAAGGCTTTTGGTAGAGCGCTTAAAGACATGTGAAAGTAGTGTAGGCTATCGAGACACACAAGGTTTTCAAGCCGCATCGTAATTATTTTCGTACCGTTCATAATTAACGATGGTAGCTGTGTCTTTTTTTCTTCGATTAAATATCGCAAAATAAACTGCGCGTCAAAACCCCCTGCGTTATGTGCAATACAAATTGTACGAGGAAACCCCTTGATACCCGTCATCGCTAATTCTACAAGCTGAGGTACGGGGCTGTGCTTGAAAACAAACTCGTGCACGCCACAATATTCGCACGGTTCTGTTATGGTATCATCAGTACAACAAAACGTACAGAGTCGTTGAGCTACGCAAAGGTTTGGTTCATGAGCAAAAGTAGAAGTGTCACCCTTTAAAGGTGTGCACTGCTGCGTTTCAAAGTCATAGAAAATGAAAACTGCTTTACGCGTGTCTTTATATGTACGAAGGCTTTTCATGAAACACATATGATTATTCGGCTCGTTGTGTTTACACGTCTTGCAGTATTTCACACCGCATATATGTTTCTTCCGTTCTAAAGGTCTTATCGTTTGGAAACACCAGCGACAACGTTTCACAGTTTCGCACACACTCGCTCTTCGGCGGTTCCTGACTACAGTGACAGTTTTGTGTTTTTGCAAACACTGATTTCCGAAAAAAATACGATTACAATCAGCACATTTAATTGCATCATCTGTGTTAGGGTTACAGGGCGGTAGCGCAAAACACCGGGGACATTTCTTTTTTGAACACCTGTGATCATCTCGACGACTGCGTACATTACAACTTGAGCAAAAATCTCTACCGCCTACAGCACCTCGGAGATTCAAAATAGGTTGAAAATGATGTGTACGTTCATAATACAATATATAGAGTGTGTATTTTATTGTGTGTACAGAAGCCAAAAAGCGCTTTCTACCGTCGAACAGAGGTTTTTCACGTCGCCCCAGAGTCAGAAACTCGTACACAACAATAGCGATACCGTCGTGCATTAAATAATCTTGATATTGGGCAATCTCATATACGCCGCAGCCATTTGCAGGTACAATGATATTTGCTGCTCTCGTAAGAGCAATAGCCTCGTTTTTCTGCAACGATCCGTTAATCTGTCTCATACGCTGCCATCTAGTATGTAATTCCCCCGATCACATTTCTCCCCGCTCGGCATATGCGCGTGCTGCTACCAGCAAGCGCGGTAAGCATAAATTATCAAAATTACGGATGGACAATATCGATTTTTTCGTAACACTCTCGTGAGTTAAACCTTTTCTGCAACGACCCTCGACTCCTCTCACTATACAGGTTTTTATATCGCACACGTCACCGATATTCAGAGATGTTGCACTCTGAGTAACGCTGCTTTTCAATTGCCAGACATCTTCAAATGTATAATCTCTGGCTGGTCGGAAGGACAGCCATACTGGCCCTTGTGCTAAACTATCAGCTGTAAATGATATTCTTACATAGTCACCACCGACGCAAGTACTGGTGATATGCGTTAGAAGATCGCGGAATGCTCCACCGAGCCAGTCTATTACAGAGAAGCCTGCCTGGGGTGGTCTGATTCGCAACGTAGTTTCGCGTCCTTGAAGCTTGAAACGTTTAAAATAACGTGTGGAATCCCTGATGATTTCGAAGCAGTTTCCGGGTGGCTGAACATCCCTGAATGGTTCTGTACCCGTGCGAACACGCTTCTTCTTCCCAGCGCCTAGCTGCGTCTCTGCAAATATATAGGGATGATTATCTCTGCATTATTAACGCACGCTTTTATTCAAAGCTATTATCAATATTATTAGTACCTTTTGTGTAATAGAATTCGGTTATTCATCATCAAACAATAATCCCTGTGTTGAATAACCTATGGTGGATTAACCGTTTCATTTATTTGCTGGCTAGAATAAACATGTTACTTTTTAGATATAAGAACAAATTATATTTACCCGAGTCGGTGTCAGCCAGGAGATGCTGATACCAATAATCATTTAACAGTGTTGACTCTTCATCATTGTGCATTATACCGTCCTCTATTAGGTATTCCCATAGCTGATTTTCATGCTGTTCAACAACCCTATTTTCTTCTTCCAATTCTTCATCACCGTCTTGCGATGATGAAGCGACAACATTACGGTCGTCATAAACGTTAGCGTGAGCGTCGTCTTCTTCGTCACTGCTATCCGTATCGGTTACTTCATATTTCCTGGTACTTGTCGGTCTTTGGCATAGCCCTGAAGGACCTGCAATCGGTTCACTTTGCTCTTCCGCGTAGGGTTGCGCTGGTATGTCTAATGGATAAAGACAAAAGTATAAGAATAAAGTTAAGTCTGCAATATTGAAAAATCAGTGATTTTAGATAAATAGATTTTTAATTTCAAAATAAAAATTTCGAATATCAGGAAATCTAAATACTTACGTTTCGCGGTGTTTTTCTCAAAATTTTCTACAGCGCAGACAGCTTCTACAAGAGCAGCTTCTTCATCACTCGATGCGTCCCAAAGTTGTCGATAACCTATTATATCGTTTCTGTCATATTATATCGTTTTCGTTTTTTACATGTTGTAAAAAGTTCTTACTCTTGATTTCATCAGCAATACCACGGACGCTCTGAGATCCTTGAAGACCTCTTCTGCGTAGTTCCTCATACACGCATATTATCAGCCTCTGACCCTGCAGTATACCTCTGTTATAGGCCGTCACTATGTTGCGCAGAGGAGCCCACCATATAAGATACTTCAATCGATTGATGAGTTGATCACCCGATAAATGTTTTAATTCATAACACCACTGACTGTCGCAACGACGCCGTATCTGTACACTGTGCAATTGTACAAAACGCAAAAAATCGCGAATACATTTACGAAGGGCGCGGTCTGCCATCATTCACAATAAAATATAATACGCTGTTACGCTGCTCGATTGAGACTGTCGCTTCTGTATCAAAAGATGGGTATAAAAGCTAGGCGACTGTATGCTTTTGATTTGTATGCATTTTTGATCAGATCAACAAGACACGTCTTGCTTAAAACGTGCAAGGGGTATTGGTTTCATGAGTGGTTTGCATAGTCCGGTCGCTTTTATACACACATATATGTATATATAAGATTAAAAAGTAAAAATAAAAAATTTAAATTGCATTCAAAAAACCTCTCCAATAATTTTCTATATTTTTTAGAAGTACATTCAAAAGCGAAAATTTTCAAAAAGAGATGTTTTTCTCGATCGAAGAATTTTTCGATGGGTATTGAAAATATTAAAAATGCAAAAATTAAAAATACTGGTTATTGCACCGTTTTATGTGCAACGGCTCTATATATATATACAGTCAGTGACGAAATTGAGTGGACACTTGCTAGTATAAAGTGCCGGAACAGTTTTTTATGTCATTTCGCCGGTAATCGGTTTAGGCCAATTTAACCAGCGTCATTTTAAAGAGGAGCAACTTACCTTCATTTTGGCTGTTTTAAACAAATTTTACGATTTTTTTTTTACAATTGGCACCCAGTTTTGAAAAAAAAAATTTTTTGCCGTTTTCTTGTTTTTCTTGGAGTGGACACCTTTCGTAGTAAAATTTGTTTAGCATATTTCTTTAACCGTGATCGTAAAGGGAGCAATCCTAGCTTCAATTTCTTTTTTTAAAAAACTTGCTACGATTTTTTTTTTCAAAGATATTTCATGTTTTGAGAAAAAATAGACGGTTTGAAAATTGCTCTGCAGGACGAAAACGATGAGGTTTACATCAAAATCTCAAGATGTTAAAAAGTTGTATCACTTTTTGGTGAGTTCACGAGAATTTTTTCCGATTTTTTTTTCGAAATTTGTTTTCCACCTATTTCCCGTCAGTTCGATTGATGCGAATACCATGAAATCAATAGAATTAAATTTTTTACTTACATATTAAACTTTGGTCTCTTCGGAGGTTTATTCGACGACACCAAAGTTTATTTGGTATGTAAAAAATTTAATTCTATTATTTTCATGGTATTTAGATCAATCGAGCTTCGACCGAAAATAGATGGAAAACAAATTTCGAAAAAAAAATCTGAAAAAATTCTCGTGAACTCATCAAGAAGTATTACAACTTTTTACCATCTTGAGGTTTTGTTGTAAACCTCATCGTTTTCGTCCTGCGCTGCAATTTTCAAATCGTCTATTTTTTCGCTAAAAATGAAATATCTTTCGAAAAAAAAATCGTACAATTTTTTCTAAACAAAAGAAATTGAAGGTTGGGCTGCTCCCTTTACGATTACGGTTAAAGAAATGTGCTAAAAAAAGTTTACTACGAAAGATGTCCACTCAAAGAAAAACAAGAAAACGGGCAAAAATTTTTTTAAAATAGCCACAATGAAGGTAAATTGCTCCTCTTTAAAATGACGCTAGTTAAATTGGCCTAGGCCAATTACCGGCGACATGACATAAAAAACCGTTCCGGCACTTTATACTAGAAAGTGTCCACTCAATTTCGTCACTGACTGTATATATATTGTAACGTTGTACAATTTCCCTCCCGCCGGTGGCCCCCCAAAAGGCAACCGTTCCACGTAGCATGCAAAGCAAGTAAGTTATAAATTATTATTTAATCTCCTAATTCCCGTCCCTCCCAATGATTATAAAATGTGCAACACTATCGACGCCCCGAAGAAACTCGAATAACGAAGAAAGAAGATCGCCACCATCCAGGACATCCTGAGGACACTCCGACTGGCCCAACGTATCACCATCGGAGGTATCAGGACGTCCAGGACAAAGCCCACAAGAATCACCGTCACTCTCACCGTACCGAAGAAAACCCGCCCAAAATCCAAATAGATCGTCCCGTTCATCGTCCACCGGTCATCGATCGACGCGGGGAGACAGGAATGAACGAGATGGTAGCAGCGCACCATGAGTATGATCGATCCTAATTACCCTAAATCCCAATACCTATGAGAGCGACCCTACCGTACCGACCGCCTCACCTAATTACACCCATCTCCCGCTAGATCTCCCCCACTATCATTCCCACCTATTGATTCCCCATCGACCCGTTATCATTTGACCCGTGCCGCTGCTGCCCAATCAAAATTCAGGACGTCCCGGCCACGAGGCCGAGGAAATTTGGGAGCTTCCGTTCGACGAGATGACTCGCACTTTTGCGGGAGCTACCGGCGAGAACGACGCGGATACTTAGCGAACCGAAAAAAAATTAGAGAAGAAATTAGAGAAAAATTTAGAGTACAGTGAGAAGAGTTAGCGAAATTAAAAGAAAAGAGAGAGGAGTGAAAGTGAGCGAGTGAAAGAAGAGTGCGGCGTGCGAGTGATAAAGGACGAGGGAGAGCGACAGGATACCAGGAGATCGACCAACTGTAAGTGTTGCACAGTTCCTTTTGGGAAAATATTTGGCATATCCTCTTTTTTAATATTAACCCTTTTTTTCTCTCGAGATAATTTGTGTTTAGAGTATCCCCTCCCGACTCTCTAGTGCGTTTTTGAGGTCTTTCCCAGATATAATATTCTGAGAAGTATAAATTTTGTTTTTATTCAAACGTGGAACGGTTGTGCGCGAATAGCCGTTAAGATTAGAGTAACCCCCTCTCCCTTCATTCCCCTTCCCCGAGCCACCAGTTTCCAACCGTCCCACCTTCTAGAACATTCCGAATTACAAATCAATTTCCAAATACCAGTGGTAATTATTAAGAGGCCATATAGAGTCGGAGAACCCCCTTCCCTGAGATACCCCTCCCCTCCCCTTAGAGCCGTTATTTATAGTTGTATTATTTGCGTATTATTTTTGTTCTGATTTTCTATTATTTTGTTAATTTTTAATTATAAATTAACTGGCGCCCAAACCACCCCATTATTATAAAAACACCTCCCCGGAGATAGTCCGCCGACCCTATTATTAAATTAGACATTGTTGATAGGATATTAATTTTGAGAGAGTATTTTTTTTTATTATTGTAGAGTGTTAAAATAAATTTTGAGTTATTGTTATTTTTCTTTCTTTTTTTTGTATTTGCTTTTATTGTTTTCAGGAACCTCTTTACCAGTCCCTAGTTACCACCCCCATCGGCGTGACAATATATATTTATAATAACTGAAAAGATTATGCAGTTATTCGATTTGGTACATCACGAAAAACGATATTTATTCTCGTATAAAGAGAATAAAAAAAGAAGCAGGCTGTAGCATGGTCTCTGTCTTCCTACCGAGACCTCTATAGCTTTTTCTCTCTCATACATGCAGCGTCTTTAAGAGATAGAGAGCGCGTGCCTTCTGATCTAGAGTATATACGGGGAGGCGGTGAACGGTACGGGGGGAAGCACGCTGCGAGCCGTATATACTGCTAGCAATATCTCCTCTTCGTTACTTCGCGCGCTCTCTCTCTCTCTCTCTCTCGCTCTCGTTTTTACGTGAGAGCGTGAGAGCGTATGTCTTCATGAGCTGCCCAAATTTTCAAAAAGAGATGTTTTTGAAAGACCGATGTGTTTTGAGCGAGCAATTAAAATCTCAATTTTTCGATAGGTAATTAAAAATCTCAATTTTTCGATAGTTACTGAAAAATATCAAAATTGCAAAAATTAAAAATTCTGACCGTTACACCGTATGATGTGCAGAGTTCCGTATATATATAATTTCAAATAAAAATTGAAAAGATTATACAGATATTCGATTTGGTACAGCACAAAAAACGATATTTACTCATGTATAAAGAAAATAAAAAGAAGCAACCGGTAGCACGGTCTCTGTCTTCCTAGAGAGAGCTCTATAGTTCTTTCTCTCTCATCCATAGTATAGACGAGGCGGATATGAGTGGTACAGGTAAGATACGCTGCGTGTCATATATACAGCGATGCCTTCGCGAGCTCGCCCTCTGTCTCTTTCGCTCTTACGCGCTGCCTATGGTTCTCTCTCTCTCTCTCTCTGAAGCAGAGGTATACCGTATATGAGGTGCTTCTCTGTGTGCGGCTATTCGTAGAGTGATCTGTACACTCTCTCGTACCTTTATAAAGAGCTATCGCGCGCTCTTTTGCACATACGATCATTGATGTATTTGACAATTTACAGGTAGTTAATATAATTAAGAGGAATAGCATATATATATACAGGGTGTCCCATTTTAATCTTACACCTGATTTTTCTCGGAAAATACTGCTCCGATCAAAAATTGTGTATAATGAAACTTTTAGGGTTCGAAGGGGGACGTTCAAAAAAATTTTTTTTTTTGTATCATAATTTAAAATGGCGGCTGTAAGATGGCCGACATGTTTTTTTTAAATAGAAACAGGCCATTTCTTTGTTACTAAAAAATTTGTCGGATCAAAACTAACAACTTTTATAGGAACATTTTTTTGATAAAGTCCATAATTTTTGGAGTAGAACACCATTTTTGACTATTTTAGCGTTATCCAGGATGTACCACGAGGAGGTAAAGTCTTTAACATCCCAAGTGTAAGTGTGTGTGTGTGTGTGTGTGTGTATGTGTGTGTTTGCGCGCGTGTGAGTGTGAGTGTGAGTGTGAGTGTGTGAAACACTCACAAGGATTAGGTCTCTGCGGCTCGTCACTTCCGCAGTATTTACCGACTCCAAAACCACCTCCTTATGAGTGTTCTCTGAACTCTTAAAGGTGTTCGAAGATTCCCCCATTCATGTTTAAGCATGCCCGAACTCTCCTCTCAAAACCATCGACTGTTCGCAAGAGAACAACTCTCGGGATTGCACGGCAGGCAGCTCTTATCCGCACCCTCATATCCTCTTGTGTGGTTGGAGCTTGACGGTAGACAGCGTCTTTAAGATAACCCCACAAGAAAAAGTCGGGAGAGGTAAGATCAGGTGATCTTGGAGGCCAATGGACAGGTCCATCTCGTCCGATCCACCTTTGACCGAATGTTGCGTCCAGGTGATTTCGAACAACACGAGCCCAGTGAGCGGGTGCACCGTCTTGCTGAAACCACATCTGTTGACGTGTAACCAAATCAATGTCTTCCATCAAAAGCGGCAATTCATTTTGCAGAAAGTCAAAATAACGGGCTCCCGTCACAGTTCCCTCGAAGAAGTGAGGACCTATTAATTGCCCGTTAATGATTCCACAGCAAACATTCAAACTCCACCGATGCTGGTGATCGATCTGTCGCACCCATCGTGGATTCTGATCAGTCCAATACCGAAAGTTCCATCGATTTACCTGACCTCGGTTGTTGAATGTGGATTCATCACTGAACATAACAAACCTAAAAAAATCTAGGAATTGCTCGATTCGTCTCAATGCCCACCGACAAAACTCCATCCTTCGCAACGGATCAGGATTAGGCGTATCTTGGTGGAATTGTATCCTGTACGGGTGGAGCCTTGCACCTCTCAGTATTCGGTGCACTGTGGATCCGGGAAACCCCAGTCGCTCCGAGATCACTCGAACACTCAAATGAGGATCGATTGCTATCATCGCTAAAATAGCCATGTTTCGAGCCTCATACGGGCCACCAAAATCATTGTTCACGTTTTGGCGACGTTGGCGGTGGCGGGTTATTCGGCCTGCCCTCGCTCTCCTCTCGAGGGTTCGGATTGTCTGCCGCGATGGATGACGACGATCAGGATATTCGCGTCGATACAAATTTTCTGCTCGTAAATAATTGCCCCGGCATCTCCCTAAAATAAGGAGCATATCAACGATTTCGTTGGGACTGAAATCAGCCATTGTTGAATTACCGTCAGTAAACGGTTAACAAATCCGCGTCTATTGTAGGCGTTCAACGTGAGATTTCGTTTTCTTATTTCGATCAGAAGCGAAGCGAACTTGAAACGCTCAAATGATATGGGGTACCATGAAAATTCGTATTGTCCTGCCGTATCCAGTTAACAGAAAAATTTCAACAGCGACACATTCCAGAGAAAATTTTCATGGTACCCCATATCATTTGAGCTGCCTGCCGTGCAATCCCGAGAGTTGTTCTCTTGCGAACAGTCGATGGTTTTGAGAGGAGAGTTCGGGCATGCTTAAACATGAATGGGGGAATCTTCGAACACCTTTAAGAGTTCAGAGAACACTCATAAGGAGGTGGTTTTGGAGTCGGTAAATACTGCGGAAGTGACGAGCCGCAGAGACCTAATCCTTGTGAGTGTTTCACACACTCACACTCACACTCACACTCACACGCGCGCAAACACACACATACACACACACACACACACACACTTACACTTGGGATGTTAAAGACTTTACCTCCTCATGGTACATCCTGGATAACGTTAAAATAGTCAAAAATGGTGTTCTACTCCAAAAATTATGGACTTTATCAAAAAAATGTTCCTATAAAAGTTGTTAGTTTTGATCCGACAAATTTTTTAGTAACAAAGAAATGGCCTGTTTCTATTTTAAAAAAACATGTCGGCCATCTTACAGCCGCCATTTTGAATTATGATACAAAAAAAAAATTTTTTTTGAACGTCCCCCTTCGAACCCTAAAAGTTTCATTATACACAATTTTTGATCAGAGCAGTATTTTCCGAGAAAAATCAGGTGTAAGATTAAAATGGGACACCCTGTATATGTAAAAATGCTGAATCGTAAGTACGTGATGAGTCCAGGTGTGCATTCCTCACTGCGGTACATATTCTACGAAAACACTCGTTTCAGTTTTGTGATGATATAAACAAGATATACCATAGGTACGTGATGGATGCAGGTGTGCATTCCTTGCGATGATGAGACGTATACGTTTGCAAAAATGTCGTGAGAAATCTCATCACGGTTCAGCGGTAAAGGGTGTGGAGGGGGGGTAGTGTAACGAGGTGCTGAAAGCTCTCATCAGTCAATAGAGCTCAGTTCTTATTCAACATCACGACGAGTCACTTTTGAAAAAAATTAGTATGTATCCACTGTGGGATATAGATTCCATTCCGCCTCACTTCGCGTGTGAATTGATAGAATTTAAAGACTTCGACGACGTATACATTCGTACGCCTATAATGGCTCGGGTGTACCAGGCCCTCCGCGAGTGTCTCAATAGATATTATATTATAAGTGGTTCTGGTACGCGTGTCATATTGAATAATATCGCGGAGGATATGTTTTGTGCGGTGATCGTGGGGGAGAGCGTGTACCGCGGAATAATCCGTCACACCTCATGGGACGGGTATTGTAACGTCGAACTTATTGACGAGGCTCGCGAAGAATTCGTGGAGCTCGTCAACATTTATCACCTCCATGCGCATTTCGAGCTAGCCCCTATTTTAAACATTGCCTGCAGTCTGTATGGTTTAAATCATTTGAACTACAGTCACTACGCGCGCAGAAGACTTTTATTTATATATGGCGGCTCGCGTTGTAACAGCTAGTGCGGTGTATGGCGAAGAAATAACCGTCCGTTTACACGATGTAAACGGTCGGGACGTGGCGTTGGATTGCTTGGAGGGTAACGACAATTTTGAAATGGAAGAAGAAGAACAACAAGAAGATGATGGGTTCCATAGCATGTAGTGTGTGGGCGTGTGTGTGTGTGTGCGTGTGTGTGTGTGTGTGTGTGTGTGTGTGCGTATGCGCGTGCTGGAACGGCGAGGGATGCGGCAGCGGGGGTGCGGAGCGACCGGTAAGTGCTAATTATTCAAATAAAAAACAGCGCGCCACTATGCCGACCCCCCCCCTTCTCCCCCCTCATCCTGCGCACCACTCCCCCCACATCCGCGACCGCTCGAGCTCACGGCGAACTCGGCGATCGCGGAGTGGGGGAAGGAGTGGGGATAGGAGTGGGGGTCGCCATAGTGGCCGCGATACTACTTACAAGGTGGATTATATGCCGCGAAAAAAAGTAAAAAAGTAATGACATATTATACGTACGAATGTTTTAAAAAGTTGCATAGGTATAAATTAATAATTGTTATCAATTTAAAATATTTAATGTTAATGTTTATGATACTCAATTTTTATATATAATGTTGAGCAAAAATAAAATCAACGTATTTTTTTAACGACTAATTTTCTGTAAACAAGTGAGTCACCTGTGATGCACGTCGCCCCACGGAATAGTTAGGCGTGACCCATCGGTGGGTCACCCCGGCGTGAACGTGTTAATAAACGATTTCAGCTTCACGTAATTCCTCGATGATGAAAGGATCGCATTCACATGACTAAAATTTCCGACCGATTGGGATGCATGGAGGAGCCTTAACCTATCGACTAATTCGTTGAGATCGTCCCAATAAACGTAATCCAGACTACTGTTTCTTCTAACAATTTTGGATCGCGGTAGCCCTTTACCCAATCGTTCCGAGTGTCTCTTTGACACAGGTTTTCTCAACGGAGATGCGATAATTTGTGCAATTATACTTTTGAATTTCATGCTTTTATCCTCGCGAATTGCGTCATCGCTGATGTAATGTTTTTTGTAAGCGTTCGTCAAGTTGAGGATTTTATCATAATTGTCCATATCATTCGTCGTTCCGAGAGATTCATCGGGTGATTTTTTAAATATCAACTCCAGTAAACCTTCACTTTGATCATAAGTCTTATCACCGACACGAATAATATTTTGCTCGAACGTAATTGGTGAATTCCCAATCATTAAACGATCTCCCTGTAATTTCCGCACTCCATACGACGTGCCCAATTCTTTTTTATCCTTCGTGGTGAACATTTTCAAGTAATTTTGCGACAAATCAACATTAATGTCGTCTTCAATACTAATATTGCGTTCCGAGGTATCCCCGTGAGCTATTTCAAACGTTTGTTCAAATCGATCATCCTCACCATCGTTATATTTACCCTCGTTTTTCTTGGGTGATTCGACATTTGGCTCTTTCTTGATAGCTGATTCCTGTTTTACCGACGACGGTGACGATGACTGATCCACTAGTTTTTGCAGTGGAGCTACCACCGGCCTAAACACTTCTTCCATTTTTCTCTCAGAGGTCATTTTTCCGTATTTCAACATTCTATGCTTGCGTCGGATTGCATTGCTTGCAATCGCGATTTGACGCAAAATATGTTTCTCCTTGTTTAGCTCCGCTCCCTACATATTGATGCTTTTAAGGCTACACTGTAACTGGTGATTATATTGAAAACTACAAATTTATAAAGCAATCGAACTCCTTCCTGTAACGACCCTTGTTTAATTCTCTATCTTTGTCTATCACCACGAACCCATACTTATCATCGTTCCAGAACTTTGAACATAAACTTTTGAATCGCCTGTACGACATATCGGTATTTACGTGATCGTCATATACGTGCTTCAAATTCATTTCATCTTGCTTAAAGAGTACCAATACGTTAGTATTATCACGCACGAGATGTTTCGGAATACGCGCGTATGTTTGACACAAGTAAAAGCAGTCCATATCTCTGTGTCGTCCCATGCAGGAAAATGCTCTCACGTTGTCCTGTTTTTCACAGGAAATATCATCGAAAATCATGACCGAATTCGATCCAGCCTCCTCGGGTTAGATGACTTGCTTATGATCAGCGAAAGGAAAATATTTCACCCCTTTCACAGATTCGAGCAGTCGTTTGAGAAATGTGTACTTTGGTTGATTCAAAGATTTTGAATATACGTAAACATTCTCAAATCTCAAACCATTCGGATGGGTAATGAGGGTAAGGAGCGCGTTAGTCTTTCCGCAATTGGATGGACCGCGAAATACTGCGCGTATACTACATGGCAACATTTCCCCATGACGCCTCCTCCCTGCCCTCTTATCCTCATCTTGCACGAGATCATCAAAAATTTTTGTAGGTAATTTGATCGATGGGTTGTGGAACCTCATCTCGAGAATAACTGACGTCTCGATATACGAGCGAGCCCTTTTATAAATATGAGGGGCATCGAGAACGATTATCTCAGTATCAGTTCGTATGTTTTATGGGAATAACTACGCTGCTGAATAAAATAAAATTCAATTCTGAAAATCCGCAGAAGCACAATACCAATAAATAAGCTATTCGAAACAAGATTTCTTAGTCTACGACTATTCTTCATCGAGTAATGATCGTGCACGGGGAAGGGCTCGTCAACAATCTCATCAATAAGCTTCCGATTGAACTGCATGTACTTGGTTATCAATATTGTGGTCCTGGCACTAAATTGAAAAGGAGACTCGAACGAGGTGATTCGGGGATAAACGCGTTCGACGCTGCTTGTAAAGAGCACGATATCGCGTATTCAAAAAATCGTGAAAACATCGACGCTCGACACGCTGCGGATCGAGTTCTCGAGGCTAACGCTTGGGAACGTGTTTTTGCAAAAGACGCCAATTTTAGTGAAAAAGCTACAGCTTGGGGTATTGCGAATGTGATGAAGACGAAAACTAAGCCCGGTATGGACGTTGGGGAGAGGAGAAAAAGGACGAGGAAGCCTCGAGTAAAAAAAGTCTCGATGAAGAGTATTATCCGAGCAGCGAAAACATCGATGATTCCCGGTGCGAACGCAGTGAAATCAGCTCTTACGGGCGCACGCGCTGCTGTAAAAAATGTTGGTGGCCAGAGAAACATCCAATTGCCGCTCATTTTTCCAGTACCTCCAAAAATTGGTGGTTTTTTTGCCCTTTCTTATACCAATTTTCGCGGGGTTGAGCGCTACCGGAGCTCTCTCTGGTGGCGCCGCGGGCATTGCTAAAGCTGTGAATGATGCCGAGGCCGTGAAACATGCTCTCGAAGAAAGTAAACGTCACAACAAGACGATGGAGAGTATAGCGTTGGGAAAGGGGCTTTATCTTAAACCATACAAAAGCGGTATGGGTCTTCATGGTAAAAAAAAACGACTAAGGCTACGACACCGAGCGCTCACCGACGTCGATTCATCAAAGTTCGCCGGAGGCATGAAAATTCCGCATTTTCGCGGTGTTTACATGAGAAATGCGCTACCGAGGAATTTACCTCGAAAATACGAGTCAGCTATTGTCAATCTTGATGATAAAGATGGTCCGGGCGCGCATTGGGTCGCATACATGAAAAAGAACAACAAAGTAATGTACTTCGACAGTTTCGGTGATCTTCAACCACCGTTCGATTTAATAAAATACCTCGGTGTTGGTAGCATTGTGATTTACAATTATCAAAAATATCAAGACTATGATACAGTAGTGTGTGGACATTTGTGTCTCAAGTTCCTCAGCGGAGAATTATAAAATGGCCCGTTATACGAATCGCGGTATCAGTCGAGTGCTAGACGCGATGGATGAATCTTTTACATTGACATTGTCAGGCACATCTTCCATACTCGAGGCTCTTTATTTCCCTCCGATCGAATTATCACCGCATAAACATTATACTCTGGGTCTTGTTGAACTGCTAACCTTCAATTCAATTCCCAATATAGACGAGACAAATAATAAATTTTACGTAGGCACGGAGATTATCACCATACCGACTGGGAGCTACGAAATTGAGGATATTGAGAGCTATCTGCAAAAAGTACTCTCTGATAGTAATATCGATATCATTCTCAAACCCAATAATAATACTCTGTGCAGTGAAATTAAAAGCACTCGTGAGATAAATTTCGAACCGAGTGATTCTATAGGTTGACTGCTGTGTTTTACGCCACGCATCCTTCCTGCTAATATTACACATAAATCCGATTTACCGGTTACTATTCTCAAGATACATTCTCTACGAGTCGAGTATAACATAACCTCGGGAGCATACATCAACGGGCAACGAGTTTATACGATTCACGAATTTTTTCCCTCTGTACCACCCGGGTATGAAATTATCGAAATACCCTCGCACATCACCTATCTCCCAGTTACCGTTAAATCGATACATAATCTACAATTGAAAATTGTCGATCAAGACGGTGATTTGGTGAATTTCCGCGGCGAGCTAACAACGATCCGACTACACATAAAATCCTAAAAAATGGGAATTGTTTTAGGATCGAAGAGCGGACAGGGGTATAAATTTCAACGACCATGCCTCGAACGAAACATTCGTCGAACACCTCGCAAGGAGCTAACGCCTCAGAATATTCGATATCTCAAAAGTCTGGGTCTGAAACTTTGAAAAAAATAACAAAAATAAGTTCTTGTTGCATCACAATGACTTGCTTCATATCATGGCGGAAATCTTAACAATACAAAAACCCGTGATGTTTGATGATACCATTGCGCATTACGAGATACACGGTCATCAACCATTCGCCTCGGCAACCTTCAATAACAGCGATAAATTTCGTATCGCCGTGCAGCATCAAGATTTGTGCCTGTTGCCTAGTAAGAGCTCGCTGCACCTTAGCGGTAGATTGACGAGAGCCGATGGACAAACTCCGACCACAAGCACAACGTTGGTCACCAATGCCATCTGTCACTTATTCGAGGACATACGCTACGAACTAAACGCCGTTGAGATTGACTGATGTAAAAATGTTGGTCTCACGAACGTGATGAAAAATTATGTGTCTCAGAATCCTTGTCAAACATCGATAATGGAAAACGCTGGTTGGGTACCCAGTGAAGAAGAGCTGCAAATAACTAATGCTTCTGGATACTTCGATATCTCGATACCGCTGAGTATGTTATTGGGTTTTGCTGAGGACTATCGCAAAATTATCACCAATGCCAAGCACGAGCTGATATTGACGAGAGCAAACACCGACACGAATGCAGTCATACGGACTCGACTGGAAGGGCTGCTGCGCCGGAAGAATTTAAGATCATTCTATCGAAAAATGCATGGATGATACCGTATATCAAGGTCTCCGATGAGAGAAAAATTCAACTGCTAAATTAAATAGCCAAAGATACACCTGTTACAATCCAAGCACTTTTCACTTCACGAAACACTGCACCACGACTAGACCTAATGCTTCCGCGCTACCCCTTTTAAAACCTTGCCCCCGCTTACTTAAGTCGTAGGTTAAACACCCCCATCAATCGGATTCCTTAAAATTTCCAAGGGCACGAACCCGACTAATTAGAATATAGATCCCCCTTCTTTCCGGTAAAACGTATGCGCAGTCGAGATATAAAGAGAACTCAGCAACCTTATCTAAGAAGAAGGGTACGAAATTGACTAATTACAACATAGATCCCCCTTCTTTCCTCCAAACGCATGCGCAGGCGAAATATAAAGAAATCTCAGCAGCCTTATCTAAAAAGAAGGGCACGGAACTGACTAATTAAAACATGGATCTCCCTTCTTCCTTCTAAGACGCATGCGCAGTCACAATATGGAACCCCTTCTTTAACATCACGAAGAGGCACGCGACACTTTTCCATGGTTCCAATTTCCCACGGTGCCCCCACTACAGAGCGACACAACTCCCAACGCCTAGATCTCTTAACACTTTTAAGATGAACACGTGTCACCAAACTTAACCTTCGGGGAACTGAGTCATCACCCTCGAAGACGGCACGCGTCTAACCCACCGCTATGCCTCTTAGGAGGGATCGAGACCCCTCTCCTGTTCACTCTATTTCTTTGTTCTTCTATTAAGAATGCAGAGATTTTGATATAAAAAGGCCAGTTTCTCTAACAAGCAACAGTTACAATTATACTCTGAACTACTAACGGTTCATCGCCTAAATTCAACATCGCTCTGCCAATAGTGCCATAAGAATCTGCGGAGGATTCATGATAGTTAGAGTACGATAAATCTAAGTACAAAAATTGTAATTCATCGGGACAAAACTTGTATACCGAAATAGTGATTTTAGAGTCAGTGTATTGTGTTGAAGAAATAAAAAATCTGTGTAACGAATACTCATCTTGTTCTTCACCGAATCTCCAAGAATCTCAACTTCGCAGCGTCGAGTTTATTTGGATTATCAACAACACACGCTCCAACGAAAGAGTGAGTCGAACATATCCTCTTATAATCTCTCGTAAGAGCCGAACCTGACCCTTGGACGAAGTCGAAAACGATGGTACCGTCCTAGTATAAAACCCCTCCGAACTACTCTTGTAGTGATATTTAGGCGAGGCTTCCAGCCCTGAGTAAAGGACTTAATTGCCCTGACTCGAAAAGAGAAGTCGACTGTGTTTACGTATCCTCACACTCCGAAGAGTCTAGCGGGTCGTAACACACCCATCCTAATAAGTTTTCGCACGTGGGAGCTGTACGAGTACCCTCTATTGCCTGCTTCATCGAAACACGTTTGGGTAGTAAAAACTTCTACTCAACTCGAAAAACCCCGATACGTAATCGTAGGTTTTCAAACAGCACGAAAAAATAATGCTCTTAAGAATATGAGTCATTTTGATCATTGTCATGTTCGAGATGTTAAACTCTTTTTAAATTCACAGAGTTATCCGTATGGGAACTTAAATCTCGACATTAGTCGCAATCAGTACGCTTTGCTCTATGAAATGTATGTAAATTTCCAGTCTTCTTATTACGAGAAGGAGCCCGAACTACTCATAAACGAAGGTGACTTGTTGAAATATACACCGCTAATTGTTATCGATTATTCAAAGCAGAATGAATCGTTGAAATCAGGTCCCGTTGATATTCGCCTCGAATTCGAATCTGTAAATCCCTTTCCCGCTGAAGCCTCGGCTTATTGTTTAATTTTACACGACCGTATTGTCGAATATAACCTCATCAGTGGTAATGTTAAAAAAATAGTGTAAGTACACGTCCATCTGTAGAGTTATATATTTTTCTTTTTACTTTTTATAGTTTTTATTATTAGTATATATTCTGTAACGTTGTACAATATCTCCCCTGCACCCGGCTCGTCCCAAAGGCAAATGTCCCCACGGACAGGCCCAAAACAAGGCAAGTAAAGAGTATTATTTTATTTTCCCCTCCCCCTTTTTTTTCTCTCCTAAAATATTGTAAGGCCTGTGCAACACACGTCAAGAGGACCGGCCCGCCAGGCCCGAAGAAATCGCCATTGCATCGCCACCGTCAACCCCGTCCACATCGGCATACTCGCACACACCACACTCAATCATCCGCCACAATCGAGAGAATTCATCCGTCCGTCCCCGCACCACAGCCATCCATCGGCTGAGCGGCGACGAAGAAGTGAAGATGGCAGCAGCGCACGGCAATCCCAAAATTACGATTACCCGTAATTACCAAACCCCGTCCAAAATTATTCCCCACTTACCGACCGACCTATTTACCTGCCCATCCCGATAGATCCCGCCGCGATGATCTAATATCGATCAAACGCTTGGCCCTTCCCCTACCAATCCGTGACGCTGCTGACCAATGATCGACCCCGAGGATAAGCAAAGAAGAGAGAGTAACTCACTTTGCGACGAGCCACCGAATAGGAAAGATTAGCGGAAGAATTAGCGAAATATAAGTAGCGACAGAAAATTAGAATCGAAGAAATTGGAGTGAGAGAGAAGTTAGCATCAAGGATATAGAGTTTGCGAGAGTGAGTGTGTGGAAAGCGTGCGAGGCGAGAGTGAGCGACGATCAGGAAAGGACTATACAAAGGACAGAGACGAGAAAGGAGAAGACGACGAGAAGGAAAATCCGCCACCTGAAAGTAAGTGTTTGCACAGGTCAACCTTATCGGCATACTTCTCCCAAAATCTTTTTCTATCCCCTTTTACATTTGAGTTGTATAGAGTATCCCCCCCCCCCCCCCCTTTCTTATTGCGTGCGTTATCCCTTGCTTTTTGGCCAGAGTTTTCTTTTTGTATTAAAAAGTCGTGTGGGACGGCTGTATAAATTATCGTAGCGAATATTATAAGTACGAGTAACGGTCATTTCCCGCCTGACCCCCCTCCCGTCCTTATACCGTACAATAGAAGATCGAGAGCACTCGATCGCGCGATCAAGCACCTCACGACCGACCTTCCTCGGCACAGCCGACTCCCAAACCAAAACATCTTCCCATTTCCCCGCCTGCCCCTCTCCCTGCGACAGGCCGAGTACTCTTAAATATAAGATACCCGATATCGAATACGTACCAAAAATTACAGCCAGTGGTAATTATTAAGAGGCCGTTGAGTCGGCGAACCTCACCCTGAGAATCCTTCCGATTGACCCTTTTCCCTTACCTTCACGCTAGCCCTTCCCTTCAGCCAGTTATTAAGTTTTCTTCCTTTTTGTATTATTTTTGTTAATTTTTGTTTTATGTAAAAATTAACTGGCGCCCAAAATTTTGAGAGAGTATTGTTTTGTTTATTGCCCCGGAGATAGTCCACCGTTGTTAATATTGTAAGAATAAAAGTTATCATTCGAGTCTTAATTATTTCTTTTTCTTTTAACCCCAAATTCCCCATACCCCCCCTCCCAACGGCGTGACAATTCATAAGTTTTTTGGTGTGGGAGAGAGGGGGAGGGGGCGAGATGGAGTACGTGGTTGACTTGCACGGTTTCAAAAAACCCTCGAATGAATTTGTGTTGAAAGAATTTTCTCTTATTTCTTTAGCGGATTCCAATCGAACACCGTCAACGCTTTTCTTCGAACCACCATGCGTATGGATTGATTTGCTAGTCAAATATAGATGTACAAATGCTTGGTTGACAAATATTTATCACGGCTTACCATGGAACTATGGTACCATACCTTATAATACTATAAATGGAATTCTTCAAAACATTTTGCGCGATGCACGAGACGAATTTTTTGGATGGTTGGGCGAGGCTCATAATAAATCTTGATAATCTCGAGTGTCCATCGTTACAAAAATTGCGGAAAAGCATATGCACGGATTGCTCATATCACAAGTATTCATCAAAGTTCAATTACGCTAGCAAAAATGTTCTAGCTCTAAAATATTGGCTTCGCCCAAAATTGCCCGAGAATTAAGTGTATTTTTTTTCCTTGAAAATAAAAGATTTCAATATATATCATGTGTGTTTGCTATATTTTGAATACCCTATACAGCAACGAAAACGATTCAAATAATGCTCGATGGTTCCCCACGATGGAAGCGTCTCGCCTTATTTCGACTCGTCTCGAATCGTTTCAACTTGTCACAGCTTTATTCCCTCATAGCATTCGCATAGTGAAAGAATAATAATTAAGAATTAGTCACTAAAATGAGATGGAAGATCAAATTCAGTATGAATGAGATGCGCTCACGACTGTTCAAATCAGTCGTTGCATCAGTCTTCATACGGCACAGTCAAAAGTCATCGCATCCGAAGTTACATTCAAAGTTACAGTTGCAGAGATGCGAATTGCTAATCCACATTAAAAAATTATTACGAAATATTCAACGAGTGAAAAAAATAATTATCGCACGGTCACGAACTCAATCGTTGGTAGCCAAATTGGGACAAATAAATTTTGACGCATCATCGTGAAAAAAAATTCGCAGGTTTGTATTAAACGTTTTGTCCCGTGAATTATGTGTTCTCATAATTTCGATTGTTAACGATAAATAATTTTATGGAAAAAATGTATTTTTTAGATCAACATGGACTTACATGAAATCAACAAAGTGGGTCTGTTGGCTGATTTTCTCCCAATCAAAAAGCTGTCCCAATTGTCACCCCAGGACGTGTATCCAGTTACCGATATACGAATCGCAAAAACCAAGTATGGCGATAGAATCGTCATGGATTTGGAAAAAACTTGTACGGTTTTTCTACCAGCCCGGATGATCACACCGATTCTGGCAAATGAATATCTGTTCAACGAGATGGTTCGTGCATCTCATGAAAATGGATTAGCACTACGCTCTCATGGGACTGTATATAATCACATTGAATTTGTTCAAATGTAATAATTTTATAAGTAATAACGTATGTAATACTGACAATGAGTGTAATATCAAATAGACGAAACCACGATATTGAATAAAAATTGTATAAAACCATAGATATTTGTAACATGTTTTTATTTCTATTCGAGAGAAAATATACTTGGAATGAGTACATATGAAAATACATAAGAAAAAATATGTAAGTATATATAAAAAAAATGAATTATAAAATAAAACGGTTTATAAAAATGCAAAAATTTTATGTTGCATCTCGCGTTCATGTTAATATCAATTAAGATGGTTCAGTCGTCAATGAAGTTGAGTTGCCCCATTTTTCATCCTAATTCAATAATCATCATTGTGCTGTCGAGGTCCAAAGCTGTTGCAGTCAACGTCGTGTTTATAGCGGGCATGATTTGGACTCGGGTGTGGGTTATCATCCACTCCCATGGAATGAAAACCTTTGCGATTATTTCATAGTAACCTGGAACGAACATTAAAAAACGGATAAATTACATTCATGATTGAAAACATTCAAAAACTAAATAGATTGAATTTGCGAGATATATTTGAGTTTAACAGCTTCTAACCTGTTCTGATCGCTAATGATTTCCACGATCCAATTAATTGCGATTGGGAGCAATTGTATTAATAATTTAAATGATTTGATATAATCTATAAGTCTGGCACTTTCAAGAAGTTTGGCTTCATCATTGTGACCCCTTTGACGTAATGCTTGTATAAATTTGTCGTATGCGTATGGTCCTCGTGTCTTTATCGTTAGTACGATATCTTGCGCTGTGGATTTACAATGTATCCTCCTCTGAAAACAATCATAATATGTAACAAAGAACATTTTGAAATAAAGAAGAATATTATTTATACTTACTCCCCAAATCGGCAAATTTACATCATCGTCATTGAAGGCCATTTGTATTTTCAAAATAATATTTTGGCAAAGAAAATCGATTCTATCGCGATCGCGTATATCCATTGTTACCGCTCTCACTCAATGTTCCTCCGATGCTTCTCTGTTCACTTCTTCCAATACAATAAAATTATTTGTACGCGAGATGTGAGATGATCAAATAATGTGGTAATGCTGTTGCTCTCTCTCTCTCTCTCTCTCTCTTTCTAAGGTTTGTGAAAGAGAAGGATAGCTAATTTTTAGGTCGTCGTCATCGAACGCCACCCCAAAGCAATTCGAGTGCACTTTGAATAAACACTTGGCGAAGTGTCAACTGATATCCCAGATATCGCAGCTCGCTCGTTGCGGCAAACGCTCTGCTCTGGCGGTGACGTCACCGCGGTGCATTGTAACACATCGGACATCACCCCAAAGAGTT
>OZ023260.1:1151654-1219154 GCA_964007305.1 Netelia melanura
AGGAGCACCCCGAGCGGCATCTCCAGCCTGAGCAGACTGTCGTATAAGCCATTCCAAAAATCCGGTCCCAGTATCGATCCCTGTGCGACCCCCGCGGTGATTTGTCTCGTCACCTGTCCTTCGGTCGTCTCGTACGTTATCCGTCTGTTCTTAAGGTAGTCCTCTGCGACCCGGGCCAGGTAACGCGGAATCTCGAAGCCGCGATTAAGCGACTCCAAGATATCCACCCACCTGGCCGAGTTGAAGGCGTTCCTGATGTCGAGTGTCACCAGCAGCACGACGGGTCGCGTTGCGTGGCAGTGTCTGTCTAGTTCTTCGAAGGCGTCGACGACTTTCCGGATTGCTCCAATCGTTGATCGACCCCTTCTGAAGCCGAACTGCAGGTCTGAGAGGCCTCCCCCGGTCTGTATCGCGTCCGTCAGTCTTGGCCTCAGTAACTGTTCGTATAGCTTTCCCGTCGTGTCCAGTAGGCTCAGCGGTCGATAGGCTGCCGGCGTATCGGGGTCGCCCTTACCTTTTGGGATAAGGACTAGCCGTGCCAGCTTCCACCGGTCGCTGAATGTCCCTGTCATCAAGCACGTGTTGTATAGGTCAAGGAGTATCTCCGGCCTCCGGTCGGCCATCAGCCGGAGAATCTCCGCCGGTACTCCGTCCGGTCCCGGTGCCTTACCCGTCTTCATCGCGGCAGTCGCTTTGGTAAGCTCCCCCGCGGTGAATATGGGGGCTATCGGGACAACCGTGTCGTCAGTCACGTTCGTCCGTAACGGGTGCGTCGGAAACAGTCCGTCAACAATTCGTCCTGCGGTTGAAGCGTCTTTGAGTTCCGGCGTTACTCGGGCTCCTAGTTTACCGGTCACAATCTTGTAGCCGGTGCCCCAGGGGTCCTCGTTCACCTCCTCGCAGAGCTTCTTCCAGCATCGCGTTTTGCTATCCCGTATAGCGTTCGTCAGTTTTTTCCGTGCCGTCCTGTAGGTTGCTTGGAGGTTTTCCCTTTCGGGTCTGCCTCTAGCCCTCGTTACCCGTCGTTTGCTCGCCAGACAGATCCTACGCAGTTCGGCTATCTCGTCTGTCCACCAGTACTGCGGTCGTCTGTTTTTCCCCTGTTGAAGTTTTGGCATTGTCGTATTGCACAGTCGTTCCGTTAGTTTGGCCGTCTCGTCTGCCAGGCGTTCCGCCCTTTGCCGGCCAGTCAGCTCCGGGGGAATGTTCGTTATTGGAGCTGATGCAGCCATCAGCTCCTCGGTGAATCTCTGCGCGTCGAGCTTCTTAAGGTTCCACCGCGGGGGGTATTGTGTCCTTGTTCGTCTCGTTGCTGTCTGTCCTGCCACTTCGAAGACGATGTACTGATGGTCGCTGGCCGTGTAGTCCTCAACCACCCGCCATCCCCTCACCCGTGACAGCGTCCTGTCCGACGTCATTGTCACGTCCGGGATGGAGAAGCCAAACCCGGGTCGTCTGTACGTTGGCGTATTTCCTGTATTTACTACCGCTAGGTCTAGCCTTGCGGCCATTTCCAGCAGCAGCAGTCCGCGTCTGTTCGTTTCTGTCATTCCCCACTCGATGGCCCTGGCGTTGAAGTCCCCCCCGATTACCACGTCCCCGGGCAGATCTCTGATTCCGTCCTCGAGGAGTGCTACTTTTCTCTCGAACTCCGCCGCGGTGCAGTTGGGTGTCAGGTAAACGCTGACATAGGTGACCGCGCCGACCCTGGCCCAAACGAAGTCGCCTCCGCAGCCGCGGTCGGTTATTCGAGTTCGGGCAGCACCCCTCACCCAGATAGCTGTTGTCTCTGTCTCGTTCGTGATGTATGTCTGAGTCATCCTTCTCCTGTACGGTTCGCACAGGATCAGGATGTCCGCGTTGAGTTCGTCTGCTATCTGTGGTAGTAGCATGTCTGCTGTCCTACTTCTGTTCAGGTTCCCCTGGATTATTCTGTCCGTCGTCCTGCCTGCCTCCTGCACTCCTCCAATGCGGCACGGAACATCGCGCACCCGCCGGATCCGGCAAGGTGCGCCACATCTTTGTGACCAGCCTCGGCGCACAGAGGACAGGCCGGCTTGTCTTTGCAGTCCGTTGCGTAGTGTCCAGGTGTGCCGCATCTTCGGCAGCACTTTGTCCTATCCTTGTTTGTACAGTTTGCCTTCACGTGGCCGAAGCCAAGGCACTTGTGGCATCTCGTGACTGTCAGTCGTTTTCGGACGCGGCAGTGCATCCACCCAATCCCAATCCTCCCCCGCCGAAGCAGTACGTCGGCTTCTTGCGACTCGACATCGCACACAGCCATGTACTGCTCGGCGCGGTTCGGTCCAAAGATGTGGACCCGGTAGTTCGCGTCTCGTCCCGTTTCGCGTTTGAGTGCGTCTGTCACGTCGGCCGCGGTCGCGACGCAGTCCAGGTCCATAATCTCCAATTGGATCTTGGAGCTCACGGCCCGCACACTGCCCGCTTCCCCGACCGCGTCTTGTAGCCGTTGTCTGAACTCGTTCCGTCCGTCTGGTTTGTTCGGGTCTGCCTGTATCTTCACTAGGCACAGCCCGTTTTTCGTTTTTCGTAGTGTTGTCACCTGCACGTGACTCTCCTTCGGGTCGATTGTCGTTCGTATCGTCCGTACTATGTCCGAATACGTCTTATCTGTTCCCGGCTTGACTAGAACGGCCGTGCCCCGTTTGCGCGGGGCCCGCCCGCTCCGGTCCGGCCGGGGTTTCGTGTTTGTTTCCGTTTTGTCGGGTGCTTTCTTTTTTGCCGTCTTATCGGGTCGTCCTCTCGTCACCGTCTTCCAGGCCCCGGTCAGTTCCACCGTCGAAATCCTCTTTTGGGAGGATTCCGGAGTGGTTCCAGTCGGTTCCCGTTTCCGTTTCGGTCGCGGTGTTTTTTCGTCTATTGTCTTTGTGTTGTCCGTCGTTGGTCTCGGAGGGACTGCGTCCATGCGTTTATGCAGCGCCCTGTCCGCAGCCTCGAGGATCGTTTGTATCCCTCTCTTTGCCGTAATATTCATGTTTTTTTGTATGGCCGCTGCCTGGGCCATTTTTGTCGCTGTCTGGTGGATGAGCTGTAGTAGCTCTGTCAATTCGTCTGTCTGTCCCGTTTGTGTGGGTTGCGTCGTCGGTGCGATGTTGTCAGTGGTAGAAAGGTAACTTTCTCCACTGGCTCCGCTCGATTGGCTGTCCGTCCTATTTCGTCCTGGTACGGTCAGTAGTTGTCTGTCAGTCTGGTTGTCGTTGCCCCTCCCCATACTCATTGTTTCTGTTTTTTGTTTAATTGTTTGTATATATTTTTCCATTTCTGTTCCCACGAGAATTCAGGAAAAAACGGTCCACCCCCACAGAGCCTGCATGTGGGGGTAAGGCTGATTACTATGGGGTTTCGCCCGGTTCCCCATAGGCATCGTGAAAGGCACTTTAACCCAAGTACCATCCAGCCCTCGGCACGATAGCTTCCACCTTAGCTTGGGGAGTGGTCCGCGACAGGGCCTTAGGTCGCCTAGACCAGTTTTTACGCCGGTCGGCTTCCTTATAGCACCCGTTGACCAGAGAAATCCGCGTCCCCCCCGTTCAGGGTCGCGGTCCCCGTATGGCGCCCCGTTTCCCTGTCCGTCTAGGGGTCGCTTCACGCTCTGGCCGTCCCTCTATCCGCCACCTGAGGACGCGCCCGGTCGGCCTCACCCCGGTTCCCCGCCCCTCTTTACGAGGAGGAAGAGAACCCCGAGTACACTCTTCCTTTATTAGTATTATTATTATTACTATTATTTTCTTTTTCTTTCTAGGTCTCTTAGCCGGCCCTTCCCATAGCCGTTGGCCGTCCCTGCCACTTGGAGGCGGACCTACCTCTCCTTCTAGCCTTCACCGCATCCCTGGACTTCAAGTTCATCCTCTCTTTCTAGGTGGGCATTTCTTCTCTCGAACAGCTCTCACGCAAATACATTAAATTTCTCGAGGAGGCTTTTGGTACGTATAAGTTCTCGGTGTTCCCTTGTCCCCCGAAGTTCCGGATATCTTATATCCTCGTATCGCTCGCAATCCCACACCATGTGGCCGACTGTTTCCATTTCTCCTAGCCCACATACCTGGCACGCACCATCATCCGTTAAATGTCTCCGTGCCAGCGAGTCGTTTATCGGCCCGTAACCCGTTAGCAGGTACACCGCAAACCTACTAGGGGTGAACCAACTCTTTTTCTGTGTAAATTTCACTTCTCTTACGAACCTGTATAGATCCCGACCATGCTCGTTTCCGTCCCACCTATTCTGCCATTCAGTAAAAATTTTCCCATTAATCCGCCTTTTTTGTATTTTCAGCTCTGCATTCAGGTTCTCAGTATTTTCCCTAGGCACGTACTCGTATTTCCTCCATCTTGTATATTCGTTTTTCCTGACACGGTACGTTAATCCTCTTTTAATTACTTCAAGGTCAAGTGGGAGGCACCCCGCAACAACCTGCATTGCCGCCGTCGACGTCGTCCGGCATGCCCGCGCCGTGGAGAGGAGCATCGCTCTCTGCGCCGCGTCGATGTGTCGTCTCATGTGCTCTTTATCGGCCGCCTGGTACCAGAGCGCCGCACCGTACGTTATTATGGGTATGCATACACTTCTATATATTGTGCACATGGTGTCCGTCCTTATCCCCCATTCGTCCTTGGCTAGCCTCCTGATGGCCATTGTGAATTTTATCACGTTCACTCTCTTGTCTTTCACATGTAGTATGAAGAAAATCTTTTCATTTACCCAGACACCCAGATACTTGTACTCTGTACAGAAGCGGATAGGTCTGTCTTTGACTCTAAGAGTGGGGAGCCACTGTGCACTTAGCTTTCCTACCATGAACATTGCTTTTGTCTTGTCCTCAGACATGGCGAGCTTCTGCTCTTCGCACCATTTTTCTACCCGAGCCAGTATTATTTCGGCCAGCTTCTCCAGCGCCGCGCGTGAGTTTCCCTTTACGACCAGCAGCAGGTCGTCGGCGTACGCAATTACTTCAACGTCATTTGCATTGAATTCGCTCGTGATGCCATTCAGGACCGAGTCCATGCACAAACACCACGCCGCGGGTCCTATGATAGAGCCTTGCGGGCAACCTTTTTCCATTTTCTTTTTCTCGCTGCTAATTTCATTCCGCACCAGCATCACCCTCTAGGTAAAATAGCTATCCACAACTTTTACAAAAGCGCTGCTGCACTTAGCCGCGATAAAACGGAGTTTGATTGCCGGCCACCACAGATTATCGAAGGCCCCTTGTATGTCGATGTATATGGCCAGAACATACTTCATATCACTATTTATACTTTACCGAAGCGTGACCAGCGCGTCCTCCATTGATCGGCCCGATTGAAACATGAACTGCCGGTCACTCCCTAATTTCATATTATCGTACTGGCTTTGAATTCTCCGAACAACAATCCTCTCAAAAATGTTCCCAACTGCCGGGAGGAGAGCGATCGGTCTGTACGACTCGACCCTTTTCTTATCCCTTGCCATATCCTTCAGATGATGCGCAGTTCTGTCTTCTTCCATATATTTGGGAATATTCCTTTTTGCATACAGTTATTAAACATTTTCCTTATCGCCTCATGGTCGTGTTGGCAAATCACTTTTATAATCTCTGCAACTACTCCGTCCAATCCCGGTGCCTTCCCATTCTTCGAGGCCTTGATAGCAGCAGAGATCTCTCCATCTTCAATTTCCGGCTCTAGATTCATGTACCTTTTGGCACCATTTTCTCCAGCATCACCTTTGCTGTTTCTTTCCAGGTGGTGGTTACCTTCCCGTTTTAAATTAGCAGCGCGCACAGGATCTCTCTTTGTTTGAGTTTGTTGCGGGTTATTTTGTAGACGATACCCCAGGGATTTTCATTTGTCTCCTTTTTGACAAAATCCTCCCAGGACTCCTGTTTAGCACGTCGTATACACGAGGTATAATGGTTGATAAAATGTCGGCTATTTCGGTCAAAGATTCCAGGTGTAGGAAGAACGATACTGGTTTAACGTTTCGATCCTGATTCGGATCCTGTTCAGAAAATTTTTATTATGCTAAAATTTACAGTATATCATATAAATAGTGTATAAATGTTGCGTTATTATTGTCAAAAGAATAAAAACTTAAAAGAAGGGGAATCAGTCTATTCTATCTACACGAGGTATATGCGTTCCTTAACCGGCTAAATCTTGTTTTTAGGGCCTCGAAGTCCCGACTGCTCACCCGTCTTGCTCTCGCTAAATCATTCCTTGCTCGTTTGATGGTATGGTTTTCGTAGTTATCTTCCGTTCCCTCAACGTTTTACCGCACACTGCTGCCACAACCCCTCCGAAGGTTCGCACCGCTTCATCTGGCTCGTTTCTCTCAATTCGCTGTCTATTGGCCTCGGACATATACTCGTCATACTTGCCTAAGAATCTTTCCCAGTACGCTCCTTTAAGCTTAAACCCGGTCCTTGGCACGCGGTGCGTCGCAGCTTCTGTTTGACCTTGTAAAGCGGTGACAATTACATTGTGGTCACTGCCCGATATTACCCTCTAGTCGTGAACGGCTCCCTCAAGGCCCGCAGTGATCAGCGTCACGTCTATATTCGATTCTCCATGTACGGAGGAGCAGGTGTACTGGGTTACCTGCTTGTTGGCCACTAGAGGCTCTTCTTCAGCAAGGAAATCTTCCAACGCTTCACTGCGGCAATCCCAACTCCCTGAGAACCACATCGGAGATCGAGCATTTGCGTCAGCTGCGACCAGTATCTTTGCTCCCGCATTTTGGTTTCTTATTTTGCTCGCAAGCGCGCCCAGGGTTCGCAGATGTCTCTCCATCGGGTGCGAGTGTTGGCAATCCGCGCTAATAACGTAGATCATTTCCACACCATCAGTTGAACTCACGCAAATCACGTGGTTCGAGTCCTCAGTATTGACATGGAATACTTCGAGCCGAGGGTTTGTCACCCGGATGACCACCCAAGGTGTTTCCGTGGATGGCTGAATCATCCGGTTTTCCGGACTGTTATAGCCAACGACTCGCCCCTTGTATGAATAGGGCTCCTGTAAGCAGAGAATGTCGATCCTTTCATCGCTCACTATCACTCGAGTCTCTCCAGCCGCTGCTGCTGACCTCGCCGTGTTTATCTGGCCAACTTTTAGATCCATTGTGTTCTAGCACGAAGCAGCTCCACCTGACGCTGATACTCCGGGCACCTACGGTCCGTTGATGGATGACTCGTCACTGGCCGTCTTGCCTTTCTACAATTTATACAGCTTGGCTCGTCCTTCTTTGGGCAGTCCTTACGAAGGTGGCCCTCCCCGCCACAATTTTCACATTTTTGTTAGGATGCACTGCAATCCCTGGCTGTGCCCGTATCCAGTACACTTATAACATCTGGTGATATTAACAAAGTCACTTACTCTGTCCGAGCGCCAGAGCATGAACACTCGTCCTTTCTCAATTAGCGTCTTATGGGCAGCGCATGTCATCTCCACTACCCAGTTCACATTGCCAGTCCGCTTGTTAAAGCTATGTCGGAAGACAATGCCCCCGGCAAATTCACTTGGTCCCCCGGCTCCCGAGTCTCAATTCTTCCTTACGAGGTCGTCTTTGAGATCCTCGTTTTTTAGGTCCTTTTCGACGTCATATATTATAATCGTAGGGTTCAATTCCTTGGGGGTTTCCGTACGAAGACCAGCCTCTCTGAAATCTGACTCTTTGATCAACATCAGATCAATCTGTCCATCAACCTTGATCGCCACCCCTTTCTGCCTAGTGGGGCGAATGTTTCGCACTTTCAGCTTCGATTGTACTTCCTTTAGAGCCTTTAGTCATGGCTGCACCTTTAATTTCTTCTGATGTTCTAGGGTAATCGCTGTTCATCGGTTTCAGAAGGATGACTTCGGACTTTGGCCTTGGTCGGGGTAGACGCGCGAGAGCCGTTGGTCCACGGCCGCCCGAAGCCCCATGCGCACCAGAAACTCCGGGCTGTCCCCGGCCCGCCATCTGGGCGAAGGTGAGTTTTGGGCCCACCACGCTCGTACCTTTTCTCGCGCCTTTTCTTTTTCCCTTTCTCTTCCCAGTTCTGTCTTGACTGTTTCCGCCCGTCCTACCTGCTCATAAAGCGCCGACTCAAGCGCGGACCACTTACCGAGAATTATTTTGATCGCTGCCTTCGTAATCTTATTGTTCTCATTAAGGAGAAACACCTCAAGCTCTTCCCGGTGTTTCTTAATCTCCGCCATGACGGGAGCAGTCCAATCCCCCTCATCCTCATCCTAGTCTTGTTGGGTTTTTCTCTTTCATTTTTGTAGGTGCTCCCATCAGCACCCTTCTTGTGCATCCTGTCACTTTGGATTGCCGTGTCCATTTCACGTTCAAAGAAATCTCCGATGCTTTCGCTTTCAGTACGCTCTAGCATGACTACCGGTTCAGCACCAGGCGCCCCTGCTCGTGCACTTCTTTCTGCCACTTGGTTGTGCTCCTTAAGAGTATCTTTTTTGTTGTGGTTGTTTTGTTTTGGTTTTTGTTGTTGTTTTTCAGATTGCATATTGAGTCCCACGAGATTGGTCGGTAAGTTGATCAACCCAGGCAGAGCCACCTTACCCGGACAAACCTAATTCCTCTGGGGGATCGGCAGGTACCTCAGAGGGATCATAAGAGACCGTCATGTTTAGTGTCCCACGGCCATTCACTCTTGGCACGATGCCTTACACCGTGAGTTGGGACGTTGGCTATGCTCTTAGTCTGGTCCATCACCTCGAACCACTCCAGCATGGTTAGACCTACCAGGAGTTAGACTCCCGCTGGCACAGCTTCGAGGATCATCAGGACTCGCAAGCCTCCCCATCACAACAAAGTAGCGATGTACGGGGGATAGTAGATAGGGACATTTTTATGTTTTTTATTTTTTCTTCTTGTGCACTGCGTGCTGCGGCAATCAAGCTCCTCGCTCATTTCGCTTATATAATCCGATCGTTTACACTTCTAATAACGATAATAATAATATTATTATTATATTTGATTTTATTACTTTTATTACTGTATTTATTAATAACATCAAATAATTTTTTTAGACCTCTCACTCTATCCTTTCTATTCGGTTATTTTCCTTTATTTTTTCTTCATTATTCCCATCTTGTTTTGTTTTGTTCCGTATATGATTTTAATTGATAACATCCAACACTCTCTCTTAATTTAATCAGTTGATCAGTATTAATATTTATCTTATAATTTCCCTAGGTCTCTTAGCCGGCTACTTCTGCAGCCATTGTCCGTCCCTGCCGCGTGGAGGCGGACCTACTTCTACTTCTAGTTTTGGCTCCCTTCGGGTTATTGATCTTGAAGTTCGTCTCCTCTTTTAACACTTATCGCTTGAGCACCCCAAATTACGCTGTCCACCACGCCGGTTTCGCAAGTGACGCGGACTGATATATTTGAAATTAAGTAGTGAAAATTATTTAGTGTCAATTATATCTTACGGTAACAATTTTATTTAACGATTTTACATAATATTTGTACAAAACATGAAATTAAAAGTATTATACAATTATTTGTTTTAGTTGTTCAAAAAGTATAGATAATAGAGTTGAAAAATTATGAATATTGAAGATGACTGAAGATAAATAACCCAAACATGAAATAAAACAATAGTAATGCATTTTAATATTTTTTTACGGTGTGGTATCGTTTAAAACATGCCAGTTTATGCAGTGGTACATTACAATATTCACAAACATATCGCGTATATCCGGTTTTCTTATTAGCAGTGCATACTCTACATGCTCGGTGAGGATATGATTTTTTTTCCATTCGTTACAATCGGTACTAATTTGTGTTTTTTTTTTTAATCTTGAGAGAGCCTTTCTGGTGGGTCATATCTCGGCGCTCGTTTTGTTCTTTCAATCGCGTTTGAAGGTTCTGCCTCCTCGGTGTCTGAATGTTGAATTTCGGGTGTTTCTATCAATGCTCTTGCAACGTTAAGCAAATATTTTTTATATGTTACTTTATTATTATTTAGTTTTCTTTTTATGAGAAATGAATTAAAAAGTGCAGCATTCAAAAAGTAAAGCACTGCTTTTTTTGTCCATTTTGTGGATTTTCGGAGAATATTATAATAAGACATGTATTGGTCTGCACGATCAACGCCTTTCATAAATTTGTTGTATTCTACAACAGATTTGGGTTTTGTTTTCGTTCCTGACCAATGTGTCACGTTTACCATTTCTGCTGAATGAATGGTTGAAATTGTTCTATTAGTCGGTTTTTCTTTGCTTGCCAAAGGTGTAAAAGAACTTGTCCCTTTCTCGCAAATTTCCTTTCATGTTCATTTAATCTAATGTTCTTTAAATTCTGCGGCAATCCTCTATTTGACCTAATTGTTCCACAAACTCTCGTAGTATTCTGTAGCAATAATTCAGCTGTATTGACGCTATTGTAATAGTTATGCATATAAATGTGATGATGGAATCCCATATAAGGACGTAGAATTGATAAAACTGTATCTTGTAATCTTCCTGCTGTGCCTGAATATACTTTGAAGTTGCAAATATATCCTGATGTTGCCTCGCAGAGCATCCTCACTAGAATTCCGCATTTTACTAGTTTTGCGGAAAGATAATCTGCCTCGCCACGATATTATGCCTTCATCCAGTGACAATTCTTGCTTTGGCGTATATGAGGCATTTCGCATGAAGTCATCCAGCCTAAACATGAAAGTCTTTTAATCGTCTTGAAATTTTTATGATTGATATTCCTATTAATAGTGAAGCCTCAGTAAAAATTTGAAGACTCTAGCTTAAGGGGTTGCCTAGCAATAGGGGTTCAAACTTCTACCATGTTGGCCGTCGTGACGACATTCCGAAGTATTTATCTTCCCGATAAATACACCGATTTTAAAAAGTCAGGAATGATTTTAAAAGCATTTTTTGCGTACTTTAAAAATATGTTATTTATATTTAACAAAATTAATAAGTTCATAACAAATTCTTAAGGTTTATGTTGAAAACTACTTTTTCTCAAAGATCGAACCCTTCGATTTTTATTAAAAAAATGTATAAAATAGTAGGATTCTTTCTGAACAAAAAAGTATAGGACGACCAAGATGGGCCGGGCTATAGTTTTCAAGATACAATGCGATTTAACAGTAGCGGCTGCTCCACGCCGCGTCACGCCGTAAACTTACTGGGTATGCTCGAACTCAAGTTCGAACGTAGCAGCCGCTCACTGATAAATCGTGCTGTATTTACAAAACTGTGGCCCGGCCCATCTTGGTCGTCCTATACTTTTTTATTCAGAAAGAATCCTACTATTTAATAATTTTTTTTTATGAAAATCGAAGGGGTCGATCTTTGAGAAAAAGTCGTTTTTAACATAAACCTTAAGAATTTTTTATAAACTTATTAATTTTGTTAAAAATCAATAATATATTCTTAAAGTATGCAAAAAATGCTTTCAAAATCACACCTGATTTTTTAAAATCGGTGTATTTATCGAGAAGATAAATACTTCGAAATGTAGTCACGACAGCCAACATGGTAGAAATTTGAACCCCTATTGCTAGGCAACCCTTTAAGCTAGAGTCTTCAAATTTTGACTGAGGCTTCACTATCAGTAGGACTATCGATCATAAAAATTTCAAGACGATTAAAAAACTTTTATGTTTTAGGCTGGATGACTTCATGCGAAATGCCTCATATACAGTTTGGAATTTGCTTTGTACATAATTTAAAACATCTCTAATTTTGAATAATTTGTCGGTCTTGTCATACAATAGATCATTATTGCAAAAATGCCACATTCTCCATATTTGCATAAATCTATTGCGACTCATTATTTTTTGAAAAATTAGGGTTTTGTTACGGACCGATCAACCTGGCAACGGCCAGATTTCGCAACCCGTACTTTTCCACAGCGCGATGAGCGCCTTCCACACCGGCGATCAACTCCGTGTGGAAATCGCCCAAATCGCCGCCTCAGCAGCACACTTCGGCTTCACCGAAGCGATCGCCGCAACACCGGCCACGCGCCACCCGGTCAGCGCGGCCCACAATAATTTCTCCTAATGCAACGGCCCCGCGAGTTCTTCCCGAAACTCAGCGGCCCCGAGCGCCCTTCTTGAAATGCAACTGCCGATTGGGAAGTTGACCCGATTGACAAATCAACTTCCCAATCGACGACCGACATATCGTTCCCGGTAACCCCCACGAGCTCCTTCCCCAAGGCAACGAGGGTCCGGACAGACCAAACTTTAATCAGTCTTAATTGATCTCTCAGTCTTAACGAATCTCTCAGTCTTAACAGACAGTGGTCAACCGGTACCAGTGCCTTAGTGGTGTGTACGCTTCACGTACTTAGAGTCCTCGTGAGCGTAACCGTGGGGTTCCGGAGAGCCATTGTAGTATTAACCGAGAATCGTAATATTGTTGTAACGGTGTGTGCGTGTATGAGTCCGGCGAGTCCAATTGTACTCTACCCGCTCGACTTCTGCCGACTCAGCGAAACCTCGGCATCGTAGTGGCAGTGACGAGCGTTAATCTGTATACGCCACTACGAGCGCGGTTGCTTGTGCGAGTAATAAACCATTGAAGCCATCTTGAGCGTTATTTCTACTGCCTAGAAGGCCGGCGCAACCGACCTTCCCAACGATCCCAGCAATCCGCCGACGTCAGCAGATCGGAGACGCACACACACACAGAACCAGGTGAGGTGCGTTACGCCGCTTCAAAGAGTGACGGAACCCACAAGTCGAGGCCCCTGACCCTCGACTTTAAATAACAACTTAATATAAAACATTAGGCCCTAAATAGGGTCTTAACAACTGGTGTCAGAAGTGGGATAATCTGTCCACCAACTCACCTAGGTTCCTATAACAAACCATAACCCCTATTCTCAATGGCGGAACTCTTAACATCGCTCCTAGAGCAGACGACGCTCGAGAACCGACGCCGAGAAATCCGCGAAGCAGTGTGCGCCCTCCCGACCTTCGACGGTAGGAGGAAATCGCTGTCTTCGTTCCTTCAAAGGGTGGCAGATGAGTATCAACTACTCAACCCTGCCGACGAAGCGGATTTCCTAAAGGGCGTGAAGTCGAAGCTTCACGGAGCAGCCAGGGACTCGATAGAAGGTAGAACCCTAGAGACCCTGAACGCCTTGGTAAAACACCTCAAGGCCAAGTTCGCGCCGGGAAAACATGCTGACTTGTATGTTACCGAGCTCCACCGGCTTGAACTCCGGCACGACGAGTCCGTGAGCGATTACGTCACGCGGGCCTCTAAGCTCGTCAAAAAGGCACGCGGTGCGACCCGAGGTGATCGCACGGTCGCGGAAGCCAGAACTGACCTCGACAATCTCGACCGAACGGCGCTTACAAATTTCCTGAGGGGATTGCCGTCCGATATCCGGTACGAAGTGCGACTCCAGAACCCGACAACCCTCGACACCGCCTTCGACCTCGTCGTCGAGGAGGAGCGAGCGCGGCGTAACCGCCGACGCTTCCAGGGCAGCGCGGAAGGGAAAAAACCCCGCAGGTCGCACAAGAAGAGCTCGCATTCGAAAAAGAAGTCGCGACGGAGACGATCATCGCCCGAAAGCTCCTCACAATCCTCCGACAGTGACGACTCCAGCTCATCGGAGTCGTCCTCCGGCGAGGACGAAAAGGAACCCAGGAGAATCTATGTCACGGACACAAGACACCCTGGCGACGATGAACGGCGAGTATATTCGTCCTACGCGCCGAAATATCACGAGATCGAGACCGAGAGGCCGTGCCCGCATTGCAAGAAAACTCCGGCAGAACCGCCGCAATCTCGATGGAAACGGCGGTCGCCACCTCCTCGGGAACCCCCGAGAACGCCATCCGCCAACTCCAACGAGCATTTAAACTTCAAGGGCGCTCGCCCGGCAAACCGCCGGACGAGCGCACAAGAAGAAATAAGCGAGCGAACCCCGAGCACCGCAGAGCCGAGGAGAAGCGTGCGATTGCTCCCTCGCGAGGACCACAATGCCTCCTCAAAGAGGTTCCCCCGCGAGGATCAAGGTGGAATCGCCGCAATTCCGAAAGGGCTACGCCGAATTCATCTTAGACGGAGGTTCGTCCCTGAACCTCATCCACGTCGGCGCCCTTGACGAAGATCTCGAGGTCGATACCAGCGACACGCGTTCAATCAGAGGCGTGGTTCCTCACGCGATAAAAACGCTGGGAACTATCGCTCTCGAGATAAGGAAGGCACACGCGGTTTTCCATGTATTTAATGGGGAACGGTACCGCGATCTGACGGACTCCTGGGGGCTCCGTTCCTCCACGATCAGAAGGCCGAAATCTCGTACAACCACTGTACATTGGTCACCGCGAGCGAGCCGATCAACCCGATACCATTCTGTAATCGGCGCGAACTCGAACCCGCTCTCGAAGAAGCAGAGACGGTCAAGGTGCACCTCGAGGGACGCAGCAGGCAGCAAATCGCGCTGAAACTGCGAAACTCAAATGTGTACGACGGGTATCTGCGACGCATCGAGCTCGGCCCTCATGTACACATCGGTGAAGCTGTAGTGACAAATCGCAACGGCACTTGTTATGCCATTGCGACCAACACACACAGCGACGCCGTCGATTTCGAAATACCGGCTCAGGAACTCGAGCCATACGAAATCGGATCCGGGCCGCTGTCCGACGCCGACGACGAACGACGCGCGGCACCCGTCACCTCCAAACAACAACGAGTGAGTACAATTCTGCAGAGCTTGCGTTTTGACCACTTGAATAGCCTAGAGCGTAAACACGTCCGTGACCTCGTGAAACATAATTCGGACGTTTTCCACCTGCCCGGCGACGAGTTAAGGGGATCAACCGCGGTAAAGCATGTGATCCCGACCGTCGACGATACTCCGGTCCATACTAAACAGTATCGGTACCCGAGGGTGCATCAGGAGGAAATCGGAAGGCAAATTAAAGGCCTTCTCGATAATAAAATTATCAAACCATCGCACTCCCCGTACAATTCTCCTCTGTGGATCGTCCCCAAAAAGGCCGATTCTCAAGGGAATAAAAGGTGATCGATTATCGGCAGCTAAATGAGAAAACTGTCGGCGACAGTTACCCTCTGCCGAACATCACCGAAATTCTGGACCGCCTCGGGGGAGCGAAATATTTTTCAATCTTCGATCTGGCTAGCGGGTTTCACCAGATCAGAGTCGCGGAGAAAGACCAGCCGAAAACGGCGTTCACGACCCCTCGAGGTCATTACGAATTCGCACGGATGCCGTTCGGACTAAAGAATGCACCCGCCACCTTCCAACGGCTAATGGACAATGTCTTGACGGGATTAACGGGTACGGAGCTATTCGTATACCTAGATGACATCATAATATTCTCGACATCCCTTCAAGAACACCGTACGAAGGTCAACCGGCTGTTCCAACGCCTGCGAAGGCGCGGATTGACCCTGCAACTCGATAAATGCGAGTTCCTGCGTAAAGAGGTCAACTATCTGGGACACATCCTGAGCAAAAACGGGGTGAAACCGGACACAAAAAAACTGATCGCCGTGAAGAATTTTCCCCTACCAAAAACACCGAGGAATGTGCGAGAATTCCTTGGACTCGCTGGTTATTACCGGAAATTCATTCCGAATTTCTCAGGCCGAGCAAAGCCACTCTCTGAACTCACGAAGAAGACAACAAAGTTCGAATGGACCAAGGAAACACAGTCCAGTTTCGAGGATCTTCGTGACACCCTATGCACCGCGCCTCTATTGCAATATCCCGACTTTAAAAGAGCATTTATTTTGACAACAGACGCCTCGGACGTCGTAATAGGAGCCGTGCTGAGTCAGGGAGAAAAACCAGGCCAAGACCTGCCAGTTCAGTATGCCAGCAGAGTGGTGAACTCAGCCGAAAGGAACTATACCACAACCGAGAAAGAATGCCTGGCGATGGTCTACGCGGTGAAATATTTTCGCCCCTATTTATACGGCCGAAAATTCACTCTCGTCACCGATCATCAGCCTCTCATTTGGCTACATTCAGTAAAGGACCCTTCTTCAAGGCTGATGCGATGGAGGCTGCAGTTGGAAGAATATGAGTACCAAGTTTCTTACAAAAAAGGTAAAACCAACTTGAATGCCGATGCTCTTTCGCGGAATCCAGCCTCCGCGTTTCCGGTCGTACCAAAGGAGAGTGCAAATTCCGGGAAGGGAGGTTCGAACCCGCCAAGACTCGAAGAGAGTACAATCGCAGGACGAATACGCGACCGAGGCCGCGCAGCCACCAAAGCTACATACGCGGACCCGAGTTTCTCGGAAGCCTCCGATGACGAGGTCGAATCCGTCGAAAATAATACTCGACGCGAAAGCATGTTGCCGACCCCGGAGCTCGATGCCATTAACGAGTCAGCGGAAAAATCGTGCGATACTACCTCCGAACTTGATACGTCGACGCAATCTGATCCTCGCGGCTATCGATTCGACACGTCGATGGCATATCAACATGGCACGAATCAATTGTCCTTGGAAGAAGCAAAGGGCCGCCTACGCAGGTTATCCGGCAACCTTCCACCCATCCGAAACACATCGCACGACCTGCGTTCGGTACTCGACGATGATTCAACTTGCAGCAACGCCGAACTCACCCTGCAGCAAGCCGGGATCATAGAAAGGGAGTATTGCGATAGTCCGGAAACGTCGCAGCGAATCACCAGGTTACTCAGCCGCGCTGCAACTACCGACGACAGTCATATCAGCGGAAATTGCGCCAAACAGCAACCTAAGGAACCTACCGTACAAAACAGGATATCCTTAATGCCGACGCCAACGAAGGACGAGCAACCCGCGTACGGCTCTACACCTCGCAAGGCACGGATCTCACTGCCATTCACGGAACCCGTCAAGGAAACGGACACTGCGATCCAAACTTCGGAAAAGGGTACAGAGAAATCGATCGATATCTACTCCTCGTCATCATCGGACTCGTCCTCATCGTCATCTTCGGAGGACGAAGAACTCAGCCTCTCCGACAGCGACTCTGAACACAGCGATTCAGACGCGGAAGTCATGCCGACACCTCGCTGCCAAATCAGCATAAAATCAGGCCCGCTTACAGCCAGCCGAGGAACCGTCGTGCACATCGTATCGAAGGATGGAATACTGACCACGCCCGTGGGAAAACAGCTCCACGACCTCGGCTATATCAACACCGAGGAGCTAAAACGGGAACTCAAGAAAACAAACGTGGCATCCAGTAACTTCCAAAACTCGAAGGTCCTAAGTATCGCCGCCACCGAAACCTACT
The DNA here is from genome assembly GCA_964007305.1 of Netelia melanura. Lineage (NCBI taxonomy): Eukaryota > Metazoa > Arthropoda > Insecta > Hymenoptera > Ichneumonidae > Netelia > Netelia melanura. The sequence goes on from OZ023260.1 coordinate 1,168,894, forward strand.
ATAGGAAGATGACCTTCGACGAACTCAAAGAGGCTATGCAGGCCCTTCGCCGATACATCAAGGCCAACGGAGCTCGTGACCTTCGCATCGCATCGCACGGAGACGGACATGACGAAATATCTCCATCCACGCTCCAGCGGATACTCGAAGAAACTCTCTCCGAGATCGACTGCAGAATCGCCATATGCACGGGAAGGATCGAGACACCTCCGGCCCCAGAACGCCTCGACATCATCAAACAATGGCACACCGACCATATCGGAGGCTATAAGGGCGCTCGGAAAACCTACGAGCGCCTACGCCAAAGGTACCATTGGAAAGGGATGAAAAAGGACGTTCAAGACGCCGTTCGATGCTGCCATAGCTGTCAACAGCACAAGCTCGTTCGAATAAAAACAAGAGAGCCGATGATCATCACCGATACACCGGTGGCAGCATGGGAGAAAATTGCGATCGACATCTTAGGGCCATTGCCTCTCACGAAAAAGGGCAATAGATTCGCTCTCACAACGATCGATCTGTTGACAAAATTCACAAGAGCCTTCGCCCTCCCCGACATGAAATCGTCCACGGTCATAAAGACGCTCGACCGCGAGTATTTCACTGTCCACGGGACGCCGCTACACATTCTCAGCGACAACGGTAAGTGCTTCGTCAGCACTCGCATGGAAGACTTCCTAAAAGAAAACAACATTCACCATGTGAAGGCCACCACCTATCACCCGCAGAGCAACGGATCCTTGGAGCGCAACCACCAAGGAATCGCAGATTACATAAAACATTACATCGGCAAGGACGCTGAGTGGGACGACCTCCTTCCATACGCCACACAGTCATACAATGCCACCGTGCATGAGTCAACGAAATTCACGCCATACGAGATGGCGTACGGCAAACTCATGAAGACGCCGTCCACGCCACCGCTGAAACAAGACCTACCAACAGCGACCGGGTACGTGGCAAACTTGGCAGGAAGGCTCGACGAATTGGCCGAGATAGGTGGCAACAACCTCAATAAAAGCAAAAACGCAGCAAAGGTGCGACACGACCAAACCTTAAACGCCGTGCCCTACCAACCCGAGGACCTCGTGTACGCTCTGCGCGAACCAAAGCGGCAAAAGTTCGAACCCTACTACAACGGGCCCTACCGTGTCGCAAAGGTCCTCGATGGAAATACCGCGCTGATCGACAAGGGCAACGGTCGCCTAGACCTAACACACATGGACAAGCTGAAACCGGCCCATGTGGAAGGGAGCACCATACCCACCCCGGTGCCCCCGAAAAAACGAGGCCGACCGCCCAAGGCCAGGCCAGCGTGGAAATGAAAAAAAAAAAAAAAAAAAAAAAAAATGTTACCATCCTTATTTTTGTTCTTTATTCAAAATTTTCTTTCCAAAGATCAGCCGATATAATTTTGATTTCACCACCGAAAAGCTTCATCTCTGCCGCATCAACCCAGTTTCCACAAGAGCACGGGAAGCGTGGACCACGGGTACCACGTTCCATCTAGGAAGGGAGGGCTGTTACGGACCGATCAACCTGGCAACGGCCAGATTTCGCAACCCGTACTTTTCCACAGCGCGATGAGCGCCTTCCACACCGGCGGTCAACTCCGTGTGGAAATCGCCCAAATCGCCGCCTCAGCAGCACACTTCGGCTTCACCGAAGCGATCGCCGCAACACCGGCCACGCGCCACCCGGTCAGCGCGGCCCACAATAATTTCTCCTAATGCAACGGCCCCGCGAGTTCTTCCCGAAACTCAGCGGCCCCGAGCGCCCTTCTTGAAATGCAACTGCCGATTGGGAAGTTGACCCGATTGACAAATCAACTTCCCAATCGACGACCGACATATCGTTCCCGGTAACCCCCACGAGCTCCTTCCCCAAGGCAACGAGGGTCCGGACAGACCAAACTTTAATCAGTCTTAATTGATCTCTCAGTCTTAACGAATCTCTCAGTCTTAACAGACAGTGGTCAACCGGTACCAGTGCCTTAGTGGTGTGTACGCTTCACGTACTTAGAGTCCTCGTGAGCGTAACCGTGGGGTTCCGGAGAGCCATTGTAGTATTAACCGAGAATCGTAATATTGTTGTAACGGTGTGTGCGTGTATGAGTCCGGCGAGTCCAATTGTACTCTACCCGCTCGACTTCTGCCGACTCAGCGAAACCTCGGCATCGTAGTGGCAGTGACGAGCGTTAATCTGTATACGCCACTACGAGCGCGGTTGCTTGTGCGAGTAATAAACCATTGAAGCCATCTTGAGCGTTATTTCTACTGCCTAGAAGGCCGGCGCAACCGACCTTCCCAACGATCCCAGCAATCCGCCGACGTCAGCAGATCGGAGACGCACACACACACAGAACCAGGTGAGGTGCGTTACGCCGCTTCAAAGAGTGACGGAACCCACAAGTCGAGGCCCCTGACCCTCGACTTTAAATAACAACTTAATATAAAACATTAGGCCCTAAATAGGGTCTTAACAGTTTATATATATGAAAGAGTTGACCAATAGTCATATATATCATCTTTACGTGTTTGTCCTATCAAGATAATTAAACCCAGAAACTTTTTCATTTCTGTCATTGTGACATCAACCCATCTCAGTGTTTTATATTCTTTATGCCTGTTTATAACCTGAGAATGATATTTATTTATTTCTTTTACGAATAATTCAAATAAATCATTACCCAGAAACAACTGCACTATTTCCCATACGTTTTCTTGATCTTGACGTATCGTGTTCACTGTTGAAGTTCGACCATATGCTTCTAGCTGAAGTTCTATATCATTCTGTGACCAATCATCGTCATCGTTGACAATACTGTCTTCATCCGTGTCAGAGGCGGAACTCACAGCATCATTTTCCGATTCGCTCAAAAATATTCGACGATTATTTTAACGTATGGGAAGAACAATACTATCATTTTCGCTCGATTCATAATCGTTTATCTGCATATCAATGCCATCAGAATAGTGTGATAGCGCGTCCATGAACAAGTCATCATTCAAATTTTCACTATTATTACTGCACATTTTTTACGGTATTTTTTATACCCTACACTTAATTTTTTTAATTTATAACTTTAACACTATTTAAATTAATAGATTTTATTATATACTGTGCTTTACACAGACAACAATACACATAAAACAACTGGAGATCAAACGAACAACTCCAACGTAATTATGTAAATAAATAAACAAAAACAAAGAAACGCGTTGCTAAGGTGAATATGGGAGATCTCCCCGATCGGTCGGGCAGCGACCTACATTGAAACGGGGAGATCTCCCCGATCGGTCGGGCAGGGACTTACATTGAAACGGGGAGATCTCCCCGATCGGTCGGCTAAGTGTTAAGGTAAGCTTTCCTTCTCTGGAATAGTACTCTCGCAAGATTATTGAATTTTTCAAAGTGGGTCTTGCTGCGGTTGAGTCTTTCATGTTCCCGTGTTTCTCTAAGTTCCGCGTATCTTATTCCCTCGTATTGTTCACAATCCCACAACATGTGCTCGACTGTTTCCCTATTCCCCTTGTCGCAAACTTGGCATTCACTTCAGTCTGTTAAGTTTCTCCGTTCCAGGGAATTATTTATCGTCCGTACCCCATTAGAAGGTACACCGAAAATCTATTAGGGATGAACCATTTCTTTTCTTCTTTAAACCTCACCTGTCTCATGAACCTATATAGGTCCCTGCCACTGTCATTTTCCTCCCACCTGTGCTGCCATTTCCTTAGTATTTCTTCATTAACCATCCTTTTTTGTAGTTTCAGCTTAGTATCTGGATTCTTCGTGTCTTCATTTGGTAAGTACATTATTCGCGCCACCTTACCTATTCTTGTTTCCTTACTCGATACATTATGCCTTTTTTAATTGCTTCGAGGTCAAGTGGGAAGCACTCTGCGATTACCTGCATTGCTGCCGTCGATGTTGTTGGGTTATTTCAGGAATGAGAGGAGAGGTTGATCTCGAACAAGAGATTAAATATATACGCCTTTTTATTTCGATGAAGATACAATGAATAAACTTTCTCTCAGGGACTACAAAATACCATGTGGCTTTTTCTTTCACTCCGTAACGGAAACTGTAGTATCATGCGCAACATCCGCTCTACCTCGACATTCTCGCTCTCCATTCGTCACATAGTAGCGCTCTCGACCCTCTCCCTGATTGGCGCTCGCAGGCGCGGGAGATACGAGTACGATAACCACTCATACATCCAACAGACGTCACCCTGCACGCTCGCGTCATCGAGAAGAGCATGGATCTCTGTGCTTTTGTATATGGTGCGCATTGTTTCTGTCCTTATTCCCCATTCGTCCTTGGCTAACCTTTTGATGGACATTGCAAATCTTATTATATTCCCTCTTTTTTCTGTCACATGTGGTACGAATGAGAGCTTTTCATCTATCCAGACACCCAGATATTAATACTTACTACAATATCGGATGAGTCTACCATTGACCCTTAGGGTTGGGAGCCTCTGTGCGTTTAGCTTCCTCTTCATGAGCATTGCTTTCGTCTTACCTTCTGACACGGCTAGCTTCCGCCCACACCATACTTCCACTCTTGCAAGGATTGTTTCACCTAGCTTTTCGATTGCCCTCCGTGAGTCTCTCTTCACAATCAGTATCAGATCATCGGCGTATGCAATCCCCTCAGCACCGTTCGGATTAAACTCATTCGTAAGTCCATTTAGGAGAGAATCCATACACCAACACCACGCCGCGGGCTCTATGATGGACCCCTGCGGGCATCCTTTTTCCATTTGTCTTTTCGCACTGCTGGTTTCATTCCGCACGAGCATTACCCGGTTATTAAAATAATTCTCCACCAGTTTGACAAGGGTGGTGCTGCATTTGGCCGCAATAAGACGGCGGTTGATCGCCGGCCACCATAAATTATGGTACGCGCCTTGTATGTCAGGATATATAGCCAAAACATATTTTTTTCACTATTGGCGATACATTGCCGCATCGTCATGAGCGTATCTTCCGTTAATCGGCCCACCTGAAAACCAAACTGCCGGTCACTTCTCAATTTCATATTGTCGTATTGCCTCTGGATTCGTCGCATGACAATCCTTTCGAAGATCTTACCAACTACAGGGAGGAAGGCTATCGGAATGTACGATTCAACACATGTCCGATCTCTAGATGTATCCTTCACGCCTTACATACGTTCAGAATTTTCAAAAAATTCCTTTTTTTACAGATTATTATTCTCTATAATTTTAGGCGTATTTCTGTGAAACTTGATTGTAAACATTCCTCATAGATCGAAAGTTACTATAGAAAACCCAACCGCCCACGGAAAGGGCCTGATGCGCTCCTAGCTGCGCAGGCTTGTTTGAGGCAGCTGGCCCTTGCCGTCAAAGCCTTTTAGGCTGTCGGTTCTTTTGTTATCTCACAATGTATTAAGGGACGTTTATAAAGCATTGTGAGAGTGTATTCCGGTTTCTGAAATTCAAGGTTAGTTCTCTCTGATCGTTCGAAGCGAGCAGTTACTGTCGTATTTGTGACTTCGAAAATGTTAAAACGGCGTAGTCTAGATCGTAAAGGGAGTAAAAATGAACGATGTTCACGTCCTAAAAAGAAGAAGCCTCCTCAGAGGCCAGATAAAATGGAGAGTGAAACAAACTACGCGAGTGCGGCTGCAAAAAAATTATCAGGACGATTACATGAGGTTTCGTTCGATTCAACCTTCTCATACTGTATTTTACAGTTTACTGCGGGTTTTGCAGCTATTTCGGAGTGCGTGGTCTGTCGTACATGTGGTGGCAATATCACGTTTTTAAAATCAAGTCCCCGTGGACTTGGTTTTAAATTGAATGTTTTTTGTACAAAGTGTGACGATAATATCCAGAGTGTTTATTCATCACCTTTGATAACCACGGCATACGAGATAAATCGACGCTTCACATTCGCTTTTCGACTGTTAGGAAAAGGATTGAAGGCAATGCAGCTTTTTTGTGGTATCATGGATTTAGCATCATGCATCGCACAAACAAGCTTCGATTCAATTATGAAAAATATTCAAGAAGCTTCCACAGTCGTCGCTAAAGCATCTATGAAAGCTGCTGCTGAAGAAGAAGTTCAAGAATGTGCCAATCAAGATCAATTACAATTATCTCAGAATGGAATCATTGTATCCGGCGATGGTACTTGGATGAAGAGAGGCTTTTCTTCGCTTTTCGGTGTTACAACACTGATTGGTCATTTCACGGGAAAAGTTATCGACTTCGTGGTAAAAAGTAGATATTGCAAAGAGTGCGAAATTCACGAAAAGCAAAAAGATACGGCTGAGTATAAATCGTGGTTAGAAAACCACCAAGAACATTGTGCAGCAAATCACACAGGAAGCTCTGGGATAATGGAGCCAGCTAGTGCTGTCGAAATGTTTCAGAGATCATTAGAAAACTATGGGATTAAATATGAATATTACATTGGTGACGGTGATACAAAAACGTTTGCAAGCATCAGGAACGCTCAGCCGTATGAAGACCTCGAGGTAAAAAAGAAAGAATACGTGGGACACGTCCAAAAACGTATGCGTAAGCGTCTCCGCCAAGTCGTCAGCGATAGCAGAAAATCGACGTCAATTATCAAAGAAGAGGACTCAACGACTAAAAAGAAAAATGCCAAAACTACATCGAATCAAAGCAAACGAGTTAGTTTGGGAGGACGTGGAAAACTTACTGCTAAACTAATAAACGATCGAACTATTTATTACGGTTTAGCAATAAGAAATAATATTGACTCTCTGGAAAACATCAAAAATGCCATATGGGCGACATTCTACCATAAATCATCAACGGACGGAAAACCTCAGCATACTTATTGTCCACCTGGAGAAGAAAGTTGGTGTGATTGGCAGAGAGCAAAAGCGGAAGGTACATTAGATACGTACAAGCACAAAGCCGCTTTACCTGAAATTGTACTGCAGGTAATAAAACCCATCTATGAATCATTAAGTGCCGATCAATTACTGGAAAAATGCTTGGGTGGATTTACACAAAATATCAATGAGAGTCTCAATTCAAAAATTTGGAAGATTGCACCGAAATGTAGTCCAGGTGGCAAGAGAATAGTTGATATAGCTGCCAATGTTGCTGCATGTACTTTTAATGACGGGGCAGAGGCTTTATTAAGAATAGAAAGAATACTTGGAATAACAATTGGATACGAGGTGTACTGCTATTGTCTTGAAGAAAATGCGAACCGGCAAAAACACGCACGAATCAACGCGTGTAATGCAACAAAAGAGGCCAGAACAACGCGTCGATTGGAAAAAAATAAACAGCAACAATTGTTTACTGACAAGGAAGGCATACAATATGAAGCTGGAATGGGAGATTAGACGTAAGTGAACAAAATAAATTTTAAAATTCATAAAGTTCTTGCTTTAGCTGCGCGTGACCTCGAGCGAAACGCACTTGAAACTTTAAATGCATTTTTCTTAAAATTACTTTTTCTGGCACGGTCTGCATGATAACTCATACAGTATTTAATATTTTTCAATGCTTTTTTTTAAATATTCGAAATTGTTTTCTCTATAGTCTGTCGAGTCGGATTTTTGATATTGTAATTTTAAAAATTTATAAACATAATTAAAGTGTGACATTTATGTCACAAAATATACACTTTTTTTAAAACTGCCGTGAATTGCAAAATTTTTCGAATTTCGAAAATCCGGCTCGACAGACTATAACTACAACTTTATTTTACAAGAATCTCTTTACGTTTTACAGTTCTATCAACATTTCAAGAAGGAATGATGCAGACCGTGGAGCAACTTTTTTTTCACAGTGCTTCGGAAAACGTGATTTTTTATGTTGTATTTAAAAAAAAAATGGAATAAATTTTTTTTACAAAGTTTAGATACTAATAAACAATGTGTAAAAATTATTTTGACTATTTTCTATTGCTATCTCTCCTAAAAACAGTTTTTATTTTAGCGCGTTTTAGACACTGCTGGACGTACGTAAGGCCTTCCGGATGATACGCAGATCTGCCCTCTTCCACATAGTCGGAAATATACCTCCTTGTATGCAGTTATTGTAGACTTTCTTTATTATCCCACGCTCATGCTGCCAGATCACTTTTAGGATCTCCGCACTTATCCCATCCAGGCCCGCTGCCTTTCCATTTTTTGTTGCCTTCATTGCGGCGGATATCTCCCCGTCTGTAATTTCCGGTTCAAGATTGAAGCACTCATACTCCATGTTTTCTCGTCTTATGGCTTGAAGTTGTTGTGCCCCGATAATCGAACGTTACTACATTGGTGGCAGCGGTGGGATTGCTATGGTGAAACGAACAATAAAATATAATCACTGTCGCCAGGACGATCTTAATTTCTGAAAGATAACCGGCATCACCAGTGCGAAAGTCAGTCCACTCCACTTGTTCCGCCCCGAGCAATAAGAAGACACCCCGAACGAGAGTAACCATGGACCGACGTAGAGGCTACATAGGATCAACTAGGAATGTCGAGAATAATTTGGCTGTAAGTCCCAACTTTCTCACATTACTATCCTATAACGAAAAGCGCTACGGACGCCACGAAATTTACTGAAATTCAATCGCAAAAAGTGACGCGCTAGAAAAAAGAATGAGTGCGACAAGGGCGCCAGTGGACGAAATCAATACGCTAAGGGGGACCGCTTTCGGAGATACCGATGATCTTCACGATCTCGAGGAGAGCGTGTTCGAACCTAGGCGTACTGTGCTGACTCGTACGCCGCCTAGAGGTGACCTAGCACCTCGATGACCTCCGCGAAGGGCTCGAAGTGAAGGTAATTCAGAGTACCATCCGGATATCAGTCTCAGGGAACCTCCGAATGACGCACGATTTCGATTAGGTCTACCGAGGCTCGCACTTCCTCCTGTAGCAAGAAATCTTCTTAACGACCTGTCGGTCGAGAGAGAAGAACAGGAGGATCAACAGATTCGGTTAACAGAACGATCTGCTCCCGAAAACAACGCGATCGCCCGACTAGAAAGAAGAGTCGATGACTTGGCCGCGGACGTTCGCAGAATGGAAGCCGAGATATTCCCTCCGCAGCCTCGTCGGTCAGGGGTACAGTTCGTAAATCGCGACGAGGAAGAACCCCGGCATCTTGACCTTGGGTTGGCCCATCGTACCATACCAAGGTTCGACAGGAATGATCCCGCCGGTTTAGACGAATTTTTATTAGCTTGCGAGACTATTTGGGACAAGGTACATCCCAAGGAACAGGATACTCTCCTCGCCCTAATTAAAAGCGGTAAAGTGTGCGGTCGAGCTGCACGGGAGATGCGGTATAAACCGACACGCACTTTGGTCGAACTGCGGACAGAGCTAGAGTCTCTGTACGGACGACGAAAAACGCTCGCCACTTTGCAGTTTGAATTTTGTCAACTGCGACAGGGAGCGAAGGAAAGCGTTTCCGAATATGCTGCGAGAGCGGAACGCTTAAAAATGGAAATTAACGACACCTTGTGTGCGGGAGTGGACCCGCACGGTGCTCGTTATATTATAGAAGCCAACCGCCGAATTCCCAGATGAATTTCGAGAACGGACTGAGTAAGGAAATACAAGTGATCGTACGCTTGAGGAATTATCCGAGCTTACATGAGTCAGTGGTGGGGCCCATAGAGGTGGAAAAACTCATGGGTCTTGCAGATAGATCATTTGCGGAGAAAAAAGAACCACGACGCTCCTTACCAGCCGCTGGGGCAGCCCCTCCGAAATGTTTTTCATGCGGAAGAACCGGACGTCTGTAGAAAGATTGCAGACAGTCCATGGGACGGCGCAGCTTCTCAACTCAGGCTCCGCACAAGATTAACCAACTGAACTCAATCTGCTCATACTGTAAAATGACGGAGCATGAGTTCAAGGACTGCCAAAAGAGGTTATCGGTAACCCCGCGGGAAGACAGGGACCCACAAGGGCGGGCTCCCTAATACCCGAGGCATGACCATCGTACGATTGACTCGTACGGTGGGAACATGATCACAGCAAACGCAAAGGAATGCGTAATAAATCAGCAAAAAACCCGAGACGGTGCGGCCAGCGATTTCCATATCAAATCGCCGGAAAGTCGGTCAGGAATACTGACCCTGAATGCAGTCACCGGAGCGCAAATCTGCCTTATCAACTGAAGCGCAGTCAAAGCTGAAACTAGGGCTGAGGACTCGAATATGTCAATGACCGGTGTGGGAGGCCAGGAAATAAAAGTTTTGTGCGCCGTAAAATTGCATCTCGTCATCCCTAGACGAAAAATCGCGCATTGGTTTCAAGTGATACCAGACAAGATATCCCTAGGAGTTGATGGTTTTCTCGGAATGGACTTCATGCGAAAATATGCCGTCCACATCCTAGGAGGTAAGGAAATTATCCTGAACGAGCACCGCATGCCCTTAATAGAAGGACATCGGAAAGTTAAACTCTCACCCCGCAGCGAAAATATCGCATACGCGGCCACCGACTGCACATTTGTCGGAATGACCGAGAAAAGAATGCTGACTAAGGGAGTAGTGATTGGGGCATGCATTACGAAGCCGCAGAGAAACAGCTGCGTAATAAGCGTTGTAAACACAACTGAAGAAATGGAGATCGAACCTCCCATAGTGAAACTTGAGCCGCTGCCGTCAGCAAAAAGGCTAGCTAGCCGTCAGGTGTGCCCGAATTCGACACACGACGTAAATGCGGTCAGCTCCACCGGGTAGTATACACGTCTCGAAAAATTAAAAGAGACGGTTGACACACACACACATCTCAACCGCGAGGAATCAGGGTCACTTTGGAAGATTTGCAAGGAATACGCCGACATCTTTCACCTAGAAGGAGATAAGCTACCTTGCACCCATATGGCGGAACACGCCATACCATTAAAAAAAGGGGTGCTACCCATAAAGGTCCACCCCTACCGCCTGCCCGAGACGTACAAACAGAAGGGGCAGAGGCAGACCGAAGAGATGTTATGTGATCAATTCATTCAACACAGCAAGAATCAATGGAAGGCACCATTACTCGTCGTCGCAAAGAAACTTGACGCAGCAGGTCGAATAAAAAAGCGAATCGTTGTCGATTTCAGAAAGCTGAATGATGCCATCGTGGGCGATTCATACCCATTGCCCAAATTATCGCCATTTTGGATCAATTAGGCAGGGTATGCTATTTCTCAACCCTCGACCTTGTATCGGGGTTTCACCAATTTCCGATGACCAAAGAGGATCGGGAGAAGACCGCCTTCTCCACTCCTAAAGGATATTTTGAATTTCTTCGAATGCGGTTCGGAGTAAAGAATGCCCCGCCGACCTTCCAAAGGTTAATGAATGCCATTCTGACGGGACTGGAGGGGATAAAATGTTACGGATATCTCGACGATATCGTGATATTTGGTATGACCTTGTCGGAACACAACAAACGGCTCTGGGAAGTTTTCCAGCGGCTAAGGAAAGCCAAGCTATCCCTTCAGCCCGAAAAATGTAGTTTCATGCGCAAGGAGACGCAATACCTGGGCCACATTATCTCCGAAAGAGGAGTACTCCCCGATCCAGGGAAAATCGACGCCTTACAGAATATCCCAACGCCGAGAAATGCTAAAGGCGTTCAATCATTCCTAGGGTTAGCAGGATATTATCGGAAATTCATACGAGACTTCTCCCGAATCGCTAAGCCCTTAACACACTTGATTAAAAAGGGCACAACATTCGAATGGACGCCGCAACACGAACAATCGTTCCACAAGTTGAAGGCCGCCGTGACTACGGCGCCAATACTACAACATCCGGACTTCAAAAAGCCATTTATCGTAACCATAGACGCTTCAGATAAAGCTATCGGAGCAATTCTGTCGGAAGGTAACGTAGGCGAAGACTTGCCCATCTGTTATGCAAGTAGGACGCTAAACAAAGCCGAACAAAACTATTCGACGATGGAAAAGGAATTGCTGGCCATCGTATGGACGATAGGGCAATTCCGTCCATACGTATGAGGCATTTCGCATGAAGTCATCCAGCCTAAAACATAAAAGTTTTTTAATCGTCTTGAAATTTGTATGGTCGATAGTCCTATTGATAGTGAAGCTTCAGCAAAAATTTTGAGGCTCTAGCTCAAATAGTTGCCTAGCAATAGGGGCTCAAATTTGTACCATATTGGCCGTCGTGGCAACATTCCCAGGTTTGTATCTTCTCGAAAAAAATAGCGATTTTAAAAAGTCAGGAGTGATTTTTAAAGCATTTTCTGCGTACTTTAAGAATATATTTTTTATTTTTAATAAAATTAATAAGTTTATAACAATTTTTTAAGGTTAATGTTAAAAATGACTTTTTCTCAAAGATCGACATCTTCGATTTTTATAAAAAAAATTTATAAAATAGTAGGGTTCTTTCTGAACAAAAAAGTATATAAGGTCCAAGATGGGCCGGACCTTAGTTTCGGAGATACAGTAGGATTTACCAGCGAGCGGGCGCTTCACGTAGTGCTCACGTAGAGCTCAAGCCCGAACGTAGCCTGGAGGGTCGCCGCGCGACACTACGTGAAGCGCCCGCTCGTTGGTAAATCCTACTGTATCTCCGAAACTAAGGTCCGGCCCATCTTGGACCTTATATACTGTTTTGTTCAGAAAGAACCCTACTATTTTATAAATTTTTTTTATAAAAATCGAAGATGTCGATCTTTGAGAAAAAGTCATTTTTAACATTAACCTTAAAAAATTGTTATGAACTTATTAATTTTATTAAAAATAAAAAATATATTCTTAAAGTACGTAGAAAATGCTTTAAAAATCACTCCTGACTTTTTAAAATCGCTATATTTTTCGAGAAGATACAAACCTGGGAATGTAGCCACGACGGCCAATATGGTACAAATTTGAGCCCCTATTGCTAGGCAACTATTTGAGCTAGAGCCTTAAAATTTTTGCTGAAGCTTCACTATCAATAGGACTATCGACCATAAAAATTTCAAGACGATTAAAAAACTTTTATGTTTTAGGCTGGATGACTTCATGCGAAATGCCTCGTATATGCTACACGTTTCATGGTGGTAATGGACCACAAGCCTTTAACTTGGTTGTTTGGGGTCAAAGACCGCGGCTCGAGACTCATGCGTTGGAAATAAAAATCGTCCGAACATGAGTTCGATATCGGTGTTCGGTGTATAAACCGGGTAAGCGAATCACAAATGCTGACGCGTTAAGTCGCATATGTGCGACCACGCGTTCACAAGTAAGCAAAAATCAGCTGGCGGATAAAACAGGAGATACCGGCCACACGAGTTCTAAATTTGAAGACGCCAGAAAAAAATTCGAGGAATTCGGAGTCACGAGACTCACTCAGCAACGCAGACGGCACTTACAGGCTGAGTGAAGAAGAAAAAGAAAAAATACTACATGAGCATCACGGAGCTTCCCTCGGCGGACATCAAGGAGTAGCCCGAACGTTGAACAGAATTCGGTTGTATTACGACTGGTCAGGAATACGCAAGGACGTCGAAAATTACGTAAGGAAATGCGATGAATATCAGAACAAAATTCTCCCCTTAATCAAAGCTCCGATGGTCATTACGGATACGCCAACGATGGCGTTCCAGAAGTGCACAATGGATATCGCTGGACCATTGCCTGAGACGGAAAGGGGGAATAAGTATATCCGTACCTTCCAACCCCTCTTGACTAAATTCAGTGTCGCCATCGCCTTACCCAATCAACCAGCCAATGAAGTCCCCAGAGCATTCGCGGATAAAATTATTTGTCAATACGGTACGCCGGAAATCGTACTCACCGATCAAGGTACAAATTTTCTCAACGCGACTTTCAAGGGAATCTGCAAACTACTGCAGATAAAAAAAATACAAACGGCCGCTTATCATCCTGAGTCCAATGGCGCACTAGAAAGGTCGCACAGAACTCTGGCCGAATATTTACAAAGTTACGCACATGACGATCAGTCCAATTGGGATGAATGGCTACCATACGCCATGTTTACATATAATACGACTCCTCATACTGCACCCGGTCACACCCCATATAGTCTTATCTATGGGAACGAAGCGGAGCTGCCAACAGCCCTGCAAAGAGAGCCGAGGATCACCTACTCATATGACGATTACGCTCAGGAACTTCGCGAGCGTCTACGAGCTGCTTGGTCATCCGCGCGAGAAAACTTACAAAACGCAAAGCAGTAGGCTAAAGTGCAGTATGACCGGAAAAGCAAGCAACAAGACTTCAAGGTCGGAGATAAAGTCCTCCTATACGATGAGACGGTACGACGCGGAAGATCAGCCAAACTAACGCCGAAATTGACAGGCCGTTACGTCATAGAGCAAGCACTTCTGCCGGCCAATTACATGATCCGAAGGGGTCGACGCCACGTGCGAATATCCGTGAACCGCCTAAAAATCTACGTGGAGCATTAGATCGGAAAAGAAGAATACACATATAATACAAAAAAAAATATTAATAAAATAATTTATTTTGTTACGTGCTATGTAATTTGAATAGGGTAATAATGATGAGTCAGCGACCCCTGGCCATTGAACCGAGTATGCCTTACGAGGTAAGAGAATTCAAGGACCCGCCGCGAATTTACTACGAAGGAATCGGGACGCTGAATCTCTGCACGGACGTGTGGACGCTCGCGGTACAGATCGATTTAACGCATCTGGCCGATTTAGAAGCTCGGGTCTCTCATTTCCTCATTGAATTTCGAAGGAAATGTGAAACGGCCATAGGGCCGGATAGCCACTATGGAGAGATGCTGGATAATCTCGCTCGTCTTTCCGAAACTGTTCAAGAAAGGGTCGGAGTAGTCCACGATGTCGTAGGAGCTGATCATCCACGGAAACGACGCGGGCTCATCGATGGACTTGGATCGGTTCTGAAATCGATTACCAGAAACTTGGATGCCGCAGATGGAGAATGCCTAGATGCCGAGATCGCCACCATCCGTGGATCAGAAGAATCCCTTAGAGAAGGGATGAAGAAACAACTCCAGGTCGTAGAAACGACCCTACATATATTCAATCGGTCGTCTAACGCAGCCAACCGAAATTTTGGTAAGAGGTTGTGACGAGGCAGTACACTCCTCGCAATCGCGCAGAGAGAGAATATTCGAGAGAAATATTAGAAAGAGGCAGAGCCAGCAGAGTCGCGACGTCTCGCACCCGTGACAAAAGAAATTCGAGAGAACACGCACTGTCGGCGGGGAATCATTCGTTTCAGGAAGCGGCCAGCGAAACGTCAACAGTGACGGACGAGAGACGATGGCCGGCGAACGAGTGAGAGAGATGGCTGTGCCGGCGATCGAAGGACGATCGTCGGGAGAACCCCCACCTCCTCCGAGAGAGGAACAAGGAAGCCGGCAAGCGTGAGCTAAGGGCTCACGCGTGAGTGCGAATTAGGCAACGAAAGAGAACAAAGTACGAATTAAGTAGCGAGAGTTAACAGCCACAAATTGAGAATTTAAAAAGAGTGAGTGTGAGATCTGTAGAGCGAAGTAGAGAGTGTGAGCGCGTGATATAGTGAGCGAGAGAGAGAGAGAGAGAGTGAGAATAGAGCGAGTCCAAGGAAACGACGGGAGAGCGAGAGCGAGAGAGAGGGACGACGCCCGAGTATCGCTGTGGGACACCAAGGACGGGATATACTGCGAATCGAGAAGGTAGGCGCACGTGGTGCAGTTCTTTTCTTCAACGTACGGATCCTCCGTGGTTGTACGCGAGGTGGTAGAGGGTGTCCGTCCCGCACCCCCCTCATAGGCCCAAGTCGTTAGCTGTGCTTTCCGGCGTCTCCGGAAATCAGCTGTGTCTCTCTCTATCAAACCGAAGGTCAAATAGCGTGATGCTTAGCTGATCGCGTAGAATAAATGTAGAATAAGAATTTCTGAATGTGTATGATATTATCGTTGTTGCCCGAGCGCGGGAATTAATAAATACGAGTTAAATTGTATGTTGAGAATTTAACAAGGGGTGCTCATCCGTGATTTCATAACCGTTGTAATAATCAATGCTTGCCCTACGAATCCCCCCCATTCCTGAGTTGTTAGCCGTGTAATCGCGAGAGAGTAAGATCAAACGAGACTGTGCGCTTGGTGTTTCGTGCTGGTAGAAACACCTGGCGCCTAAAAGGTAGGAGAGAAAAGTTTGATAATTGGCCGTCATTAGAGATTTTGGACTGGCAGCTCGTCAGCGCCTTGTTTTTACGAAATTTTTAGGAGGACGAGCTCGTCACAAGGGATAACATAGTGCGTTTGATAGATAAATACCTGAGGAACAAAACCGGCACATTATGAAGCAGGTAGCACTTCGACGAAAGTCTGGCCCTCATGGACAATTACGTGGAGACATTTCTAAGGGAAATAAAAAACGTACTGCCTCAGAAGCACTGCCTCACCTGCCAAGAGGATACAGTTTTCCGCTACCTGTTACAAGAGAAAACGGTGCAAGAATATTACGTCTGGCGACGACAAAAGCTTTCCGACGAGGCGAAAAAGTAACCTTAATAATCGAGATACCTCTAATAGAGCAGACGGAATTTGGAGTAAATCGTATGTACCCTCTGCCATCCCGGGGAGTGAATGGTACATTTGTCTATTTAGAGACGACTGAGAATCCAATAATAGTGGACAAAGAAAACAAAAATTTTCTGCAGTTGACGTAGATGGATCTGAAAAGCTGCAAGGCCGAAGAGAATCGATACTTTTGCCGTAACAGGTACCCCACCACGGACATCACCGAAGATGCACCTTGTGGCGTACTCATGTTCACCGAAAGAACGTCGTCCTCGGGACTTGGTTCTATCTAATTTAGTTACGACATAAACATAGCTCGCTGGAGACGAGCGAAAAGACTCCTTTTCTTTTTAGGGGGAGGGATGTTGTGCCGCGATAATCGAACGTTACTACATTGGTGTAAGCAGTACGTATAACCGAATAGGCCAACGATCCACTTTAATTGCATTGCGTAATTAAAGCCGACTTCGAATTTCGGCTACGCGAACGCCGACCCAGACAAATTCTATGTAAAAGTTGCTACCTTGATGTAAGTAGTAACTACGACCGAGTAGGCTAACAATACGCTGAATTGGTATTGCGCGATTGAAGCCGCCTTCGATATTAGGCTATGCGAACGCCGACTCAGACAAAATTCTATGAAAAAAGTTAACTTCCAAATCTGTAAATGCAATAATGTAAACCAGTTTTGGAGTACACAATAATAAAATAATGCTGGTTAAGCTGTTCTAATTATAGCTGTATAAAAGGACCAGCTAGCCAACATTTACACAGTCTGAAATTAATCTTTAACCTGTACGTGCGGCACGACGGATTCGCGCAAGGATCCGTCTTTCCTTTCTCTTATTCAAAGTGTCAATAAAATATTTATATTTTACTTTTGTCTTTCATTTGGGTTCTAACCCTTTAGTAACAGATCCCTAAAATATTAAAGTGCAGTGCGAAATCGTGCGGCATAACAAAGTCTTTCTGGTTCATTCTCTCGCGAGTCCGTTCGTACCATTTTCTTTAGCATCAGCTTCGTTGTTTCTTTCCACGTGGTGGTAATCTCTCCATTTGGCAGCAGTAGTATGCCAGGGATCTCTTTCCTTTTAGCCGTATCTGTGGCTATTTTATATGCAATACCCCAAGGATTTTCGTTTGCCTCCTCTGTAATAAAATTCTTCCAGGACTCCTGTTTTGATCGTCGCACCTCCGCGGTGTATGCATTTCTTATCCTACTAAATTTCCTTTTCAGGGCTTCAATATCTCCGCTACCTGCTCGCCTTGCTGTGGCTAGTTCTTTCATCGTTCTTGGAACCTTCGTTCTCTGCCGCTGTAGATTCTCGGTCCACCATGGCATGGCTCTCCTTATTAACTTCTGTTCACCTAACGTTTCGCCGCACACCGCTGCGATCACCCCCCCCCCCCCCCTTCCCGGATATTTTTGCTGCTTCCTTTGGCTCCTGTGTCTTGATTCACCATTTGTTATTTGCTGTCATAAGCTCGTCGTATTTGCCTAGGAACCTTTCCCAATCAATACCTTTGTGCTTAAAACCAGTTTTGGGTGCCCGAATTCTATTTGCTGCCCTACCGCTTTGCACTTCAATTATAAGCAGATTGTGGTCACTGGCACTACAGGCCGGGATCACCCTCCAGTCATAAATGGCTCCCCCAAGGCTCGAGCTGGTCAGGGTCACATCTATGTTTGATTCCCCATGCGTACTAGAATAGCTATAATCGCTCGCCTGTTTATTAGCAACTAGAAGCTCTTTTTATATTATAAAATCCTCCAGGACTGCACCGCGTCCATCCCAGCTTTCCGAGAATCACAATGGTGATCGAGTATTTGCATCGGCTGCAATCAATATCTTTGCTCCGACATTTCGGTCCGTTATTTTAGTCAGAAGTGCACCCCAATCTCACATGCGCCTGCCAATCGGGTGGGAATGTTGACAGTAGACACTAATCACGAAGATCATTTCTGCTCCATCTGTAATGCTTGCGCAGGTTACATGGTCCGTATCAGAAGTATTGACGTGGAACACCCCGAGTCGAGAGCTTGTCAGAAGGATTGCAACCCACGGTGTGTCGATGTGGGGTTGAATCAGACGG
This sequence comes from Netelia melanura, assembly GCA_964007305.1. Lineage (NCBI taxonomy): Eukaryota > Metazoa > Arthropoda > Insecta > Hymenoptera > Ichneumonidae > Netelia > Netelia melanura. The sequence continues at coordinate 1,187,481 of OZ023260.1, forward strand.
TACTCAGGACTACTATAACCAACTACTCTTCCTTTATATGAGTACGGCTCTTGTATACAGAGGCCGTCGATTTTCTCATCCTTCACCATCTTCCGGATTTCCCCAGCTATCGCTGCTGACCTTGCCGCATTTACGATCCGTTGACGGATGGTTCGTCACTGCACGCTTTGCCTTCTTACAATTGACACAGCTTGGTTTATCCTTCGCTGGGTAGTCTTTCCGGAGATGACCCCCCTCACCACAGTTTTCACATTTCCCGTCTGAAGCTCCGCAGGCTTTGGCTCAGTGCCCAAATCCGGTACATTTGTAACACCTGGTGACATTAATGAAATTCCTTACACGGTAAGAGCGCCATAGCATGAACACACGTCCTTTCTCAAGTATACTTTTATGAATATCATGTGGTATCTCCACCAGCCAATTTGCATTCCAGCTTCGCTTTTTGAAGCTAGTCGGAAGACTATGTTTCCGGCGGTTTCGCTTGATTCCATGGTACCTAGGGCGCAGTTCTTTCCTATCAGGTCATCTTTAAGATTCTTTGTTTCCAGGTCTTTTTCTACATCATATATAATTATCGTAGGATTCAGTTTCTTCGGTGCTTCCGTACGGAGGCCCACCTCCCGGAAATCTGTCTCCTTGATTAGCATTAAGTCAATCTGTCCATCAAACTCAATGGCCACTCCCTTCTGCCTGGTAGGGCGCATGTTTTTCACCTTAAGTTTAGACTGCACTTCCTGCCGCTGTCTTGGCTGCGCTTGTAATTTCTTCCCCTGTTCTAGGGTCATCGTTGTTTACCGGCTTTAGTAGGATGACCTCTGTTTTTTGCTTCGTAGATAGGGACAGAGGGAATCTCGTTAATCCATTCATGCGCATCACTAATTAGATGACGAAGCATTTGGCTATTTTTTTTTTGTTTTTTTCTTGGGCGGAGGGGAAATGCATTTACGCATACTGCCTCATGTTCAACGGTAGTGTGGGACTCGCACAACCTCTGTGAATACCCACTAAAACCACCTTCTCCACCTTATGCCTGATTGGGCGGGCAGCACCCCATTTCGTAAGCTGGGTCGATCTTATCCGATTCCTCTCCGATGATGGTGTCGTTCCGTCGATTTGTTGAAAAGCCAAAAGGAGCTGAGCCCTCCAACCAGCACTCGAGTGGCTATGACTTTTAACTCATTCTTCCTTAGTAGATTCATACTGATGAGCTCTTCCGCCGATGTTCGGCTCCAAATCCCCCTATATGATAAGGTGATAGTTGAAAATTTCACCCGCGTTACTCCGTATCTCTCCTGCACTAGATCTTCCAAGCCACGATAGTAATCGGCTTTCCTCTGATAGGCCTCCTCAAGGTTCGTATACTCACTGAGCACTTGGGCATCCAGCACTACTGCCTCTTGGCTTCTTCTAGCAATTAGGTCTGGCTTTCTGAGACCTTGCGGCGTCCGGAATTGTGGCTCCTCTTCCACTGCATCGAATCGCTCCGCCAGGGCCCTTTTAAGATAGGTCGCAATTGCGTTGTGTGTCTTCACCCGGGTACCGTGCGTTCTCTGACAGACATGAAGTATGTGGTTAGTAGTCTCCAGCGCCAGGCAGCCTGCTTTGCATTGGCGATCTTTCATTCGGCCTCGCGCCGTTCTAGATCTCGTTGGTAGGGCATTAATTCAAAGTTTCATCATATTGACGAAATTCCTTCCACTGATGCACTTGGTACCGTCAGTTACCCATTGGTGCTGCTGTGGCACATCTCTCGATCCTTTCAGCGCTCTTCCGTCATAAGATGGGTGGAGGAAGTTTGCCCATTTTTGCTCAAGTTGCCTTATCGTGCGCAACTCTTCCTGTCCCTCTTTTAGTCTCCTACTGACTCTCCCGATTTCTTGGTCGAGGTAGGGCGAGGCTATGTCGTCGTTTCTATACCTCTCAAGTCTGACTCTCCTTTGAAGTGGCACTAGCCATCTTAGTGATGGAATTGAGAGTCCGCCGTCTTTGGCGTGTGCGTGGAAGTATGCATTTACGACGTCATGTGGAAGACCCAGCTATTTTCGTACCATCTGGCGGGTTAGCGAATCGAGTTTCTTAAGCGCGCTCAGTGTTACATTCCCAAGCGTCAATAGGTGGTATAAGCTCGGCAGCATGACTACTCTTAAGCCGAACAGCCTTTGCTGTGGCTTCAGCGGTGTCTTGGATAATCCCTCCAAAAACTGCCTCAGTTGATCCACACTTCGCGCCATGCTACGTCCCTCAGGGGAGAAAGGGACACCCAAGTATTTCCACTCATCATTTCTTTTCAGCGCGGGCAGCTCACTGCCAAGGCATGTGAACTTGGCTCTCGCATCGACTATGGATTTTTTGACGTGCGGGACGTTCCGGATCGCAATAGTGAAGGACTTCCCCATATTCACTACCAAGCCACACTTTTCCAAGTACATGCAGGCTTTATCCGGGCTGATCTGCAGCCCCATTGGTGTTGACGCCATCAGGACTATATCATCGGCAAATCCGAAGATGCTAAAGTGTTATCCCCCAAACCAGAGCATGAAGCGACCCCTAGACGGACAGGGAAACGGGGCGCCATATGGGGACCGCGACCCTGAACGGGGGGGAAGCGGATTTCTCTGGTCAACGGGTGCTATAAGGAAGCCGACCGGCGTAAAAACTGGTCTAGGCGACCTAAGGCCCTGTCGCGGACCACTCCCCAAGCTAAGGTGGAAGCTATCGTGCCGAGGGCTGGATGGTACTTGGGTTAAAGTGCCTTTCACGATGCCTATGGGGAACCGGGCGAAACCCCATAGTAATCAGCCTTACCCCCACATGCAGGCTCTGTGGGGGTGGACCGTTTCTTCCTGAATTCTCGTGGGAACAAAAATGGAAAAATATTTACAAACAAACATAAAAAACCGAAAACAATGAGTACGGGGAGGGACACATTGCGCATACCGTGGCGACACAGGACGGACAGCGCGTCGAGCGCAGGGAGCGGAATAAGTTCAGCGACCTCCGCCTATGACGCTGAAACCAGGACGAGCACAAAAAACGGACAGATGAAAGAAGCAACAACACCGGACGCCACAACACTACGACAGAAAGATCTGGACATAACGGAGCTGCTGAAGCTCATACAGAGGACAGCTACGGAAATGACCAAGGCAGCAGCCAAACAGAAAAACCTGAATATGACGGTGAAAACCGGCATAAAAACGATTCTCGAGGCCGCAGACGTCGCGTTAAGTACACGGACTAGGACAGACATGGAAGGACAAACAATCGTAGACCTGTCAGAGACAGACACGGTGGAGACAGAGACAGAAACAGAGACGGAACGGGAAGTGCGACCGAAAAAACGGAAGCGAGAGGCCACGAAGACCCCTCCGGAGACCGCACAGAAACGACCACCACCACCACAAAGACAAAAGGAGGCGGTTGGAGTATGGCAAACGGTGACAAACAAAAAGACGAAAAAGACGAAAACAACGGAACATAAAAACGGAACGGACGGGACGAGCGAGACGACCCGGGCTAACAAGAGCAGGGCAGCCCCCAAAAACAGGGGGATGAGAGGGACGGCCGTGCTGGTTAGGCCCGGAAATGACACCTCGTACTCCGACATACTTCGGAAAATACGGACGACAGTGGACCCGACGAAAAGCCACGTACAGGTAAAGAGCATGAGGAAGACGAAAAACGGACTGTGTCTCCTCAAAATACAGACGAACACGGACGGACGAGAGGACTTCCAACGCGCGCTCCAAGCGGCGTTCGGGGACACGGGCAGTGTCAAGGCCATGATACCCAGGGTACAACTAGAGATCATGGACCTGGACTGCGTCACAACTGCAGAAGAGGTGATACAGGCACTGAAACGGGAGACGGGACGAGACGGGGACTTCAGCGTCCATATATTCGGTCCGAACCGGGCCGAGCAGTATATGGCGGTCTGCGATCTCGAACCGCAGGAAGCCAGGGCGATGCTGGATCGGGGACGGATCGCGATAGGATGGGTACGATGCCGGGTTACACAACGACTGACAGTGACGAAATGCCACAAGTGCCTGGGATACGGACACACGAAGGCCAACTGTACGAACAAGGACCGGACAAAAAGCTGCAGGAAATGTGGCGAGACGGGACACTACGCGACGGACTGTAAAAGCAAACCGGCCTGCCCATTGTGTGCCGAGGCGGGACATACGGACGTAACACACCCCGCTGGAAGCGGGAGGTGCACGGTGTTCCGAGCCGCGCTGAAGGAGTGCAGGAAGCAGGCCGGAAGACGGACAGGATAATACAGGGAAACCTGAACCGAAGCAGGACAGCGGACATGATACTGCCACAGATGGCCGGCGAACACGACGCAGACATACTGATTCTGTGCGAACCGTACAGGAAAAGGCCGACGCGGACGTGGATCCCGAACACAACTGAGACTGCTGCTATCTGGGTGAGGGGCGCTGCCCGATTCCGGATGACCGACGGCGGCGCTGGTGAAGACTACGTCTGGGCCAAGGTGGGCGCTGTCACGTACGTCAGCGTCTACTTGACCCCGAACTGCGCCGTCGCGGAGTTCGGGAGAAAGATAGCGCTCCTGGAGGACGGAATTAGGAGTCTGCCTGGAGATATCGTGGTGGCGGGGGACCTCAACGCGAGGGCGATCGAGTGGGGAATGAAAACAACGAACAAACGGAGACGGCTACTACTGGAAATGGCTGCAAGGCTAAATTTGGTAGTAGCAAACACAGGAAGCACACCGACATACAGACGACCAGGATTTGGGGACTCCATCCCTGACGTGACACTGACAGCAGACAGAATACTGCCACGGGTGGGGCGATGCCGGGTGATCGAAGACTACACGGCCAGCGACCACCAGTACATAGCCTTCGAAGTAGCAGGACGCACAACGACGCTACGGACAAGGATCCAGCACCCCCCGCGGTGGAATACGAACAAACTCGACGTACAGAACCTCACAGTAGAGCTGGCGGCAGCGCCAGCTCCGATAACGAACGTTCCCCCTGAACTCACTGGCCGGCAAAGGGCGGAAAGACTAGCAGAAGAGACGGCTAAACTCACGACGCGGCTCTGCAACAGCACAATGCCGAAGCGGCAACACAGACGCAATCAACGCGCACAATACTGGTGGACGGACGAGATAGCCGAACTGCGAAAGAGCTGCCTCAAGAACCGACGACGCGCCACGAGGGCCGATGGGAGACCTGAAAGGAAAACCCTTCAGGCCGCATACAGGACAGAACGGAAAAAGCTGACAAACGCCATACGGGACAGCAAAGCGCGATGCTGGAGGAAGCTCTGCGAGGAGGTGGAACAAGACCCTTGGGGAACCGGTTACAAAATAGTGACCGGCAAACTAGAGGCCCGGACCCCACCAGAACTCAAAGATGCCGAAACCGCGGGCCGCATTATGGACGGACTATTCCCGACGCACCCCATCCGTACGGACGCAACGGACGAAGACGGGACTACGGAAGCCCCCACCTTCACCGCGGCGGAGCTCACACGAGCTTCCAACGCGATGAAGACTGGTAAGGCGCCAGGACCGGACGGAGTACCCGTCGAGATTGTCCGACTGATGGCTAGCCTGAGGCCGGACATATATCTCGACCTGTACAACACGTGTTTAACAACAGGGACATTCAGCGACCGATGGAAGACGGCGAGGGTGGTTCTTATCCCTAAGGGGAAGGGCGACCCCAACACGCCGTCGGCCTACCGACCGCTGAGCTTACTCGACACGACAGGAAAACTGTATGAACAATTACTTAGAACAAGATTGACAGCGGCAATGCAGACAGGAGGAGGCCTTTCAGACGAGCAGTTCGGCTTCCGGAGGGGGCGATCGACTATCGGCGCCATCCAGCGGGTGGTAGACTCTTTCAGGGAGACAGACACTGCCACGCAGCACGACCCATCGTACTGCTGGCGACATTAGACGTCAGGAATGCTTTCAACTCGGCCAGGTGGGTGGACATACTGGAGGCGCTGAAGAGCAACTTCGGGGTGGCACCATATCTGATCCGAGTTGTGGAGGCTTACCTGCGCAACAGACGGATAATATACGAGACGACGGAAGGACAAAAAACTAGACAAATTACCGCGGGGGACGCCCAAGGATCCATACTGGGACCAGACCTCTGGAACGCAACATACGACAGCCTGCTCAGACTGGAGCTCCCGCTTGGGGTTCGCCTCGTTGCTTACGCTGACGACGTGGTAGCGGTGATCGTCGAGCGGTCTCCAGAACTGGCGCAATACAAACTAAACCAGACAATGCGACGGGTTGGTCGATGGATGACAGAACACGGACTGCAACTAGCAACGGAAAAGACAGAACTGGCGTTTCTTACACGGAAACGCATAGACACAAGACTACCAATGAAAGTGCGGACAGACGAGATCGAAGCCAGAGGGAAAGTCGAGTACCTGGGGGTAACCCTGGATACAAAGATGACCTTCTGGCCCCACATACTAAAGACAGCCCAAAAGGCGGCCGAAAGGATAGCATCTTTAAGCCGCCTGATGGCAAATACGAACGGACCGAGACCGGAAAAACGGAGACTCTTAATGTCGACGACCCACTCGATCCTTCTCTATGGCGCGGAGATCTGGGCGGACGCCCTAAAGACGAAAAGATACTGCCACGCAATGGCGACTATAGAAAGGGGGGCCTTGAGGATCGCCTGCTCCTACCGGCCTGTCTCAGCAGAGGCAGTGTTGGTGGTGGCTGGTGTAATCCCCATTGATCTTCTTGCGGTCGAGCGCAAGAGGATCCACGACAGAGACGAGAGCACGACTCGACAGGACGCGGCAAAGACGGAAAGAGACAGGACCATGCAAACGTGGCAGCAACGATGGACAGACGGGACAAAGGGCAACTGGACGAGACGGTTGATAAAGGACCTGAGACCGTGGACCAAACGGGACTTTGGGGACGTGAACTTCTACGTCACCCAACTACTGACGGGACACGGCTACTTCAGACGGTACCTTTATACAATGAACAAGGTGCAGACACCGGGCAGCACCTACTGCGGACATGACCGAGACGACGTGGAGCATACCTTCTTCGAATGCATCCACTGGACAGAACAACGACAGAGACTGAAGGCGACCTCGGGAATTGACATCACCCCCGATAACATCGTGGGGGTGATGCTTCGGGGAAAGGAAGAGTGGCAGCAGATAGCCACATACACAAAGACGATACTCCGACGAAAAAACGCAGACGGCTGCCTGACATGACGGACCCGACGCAAAAAATTCGAAAGAAAGACGGAATTATAAACCGAACAGAACGACGAGACGGACGCGGACCCCCGGCTAGACGCAAAATCTTAGTCATTAACATAGTACCTAGACGGGGGTGGGCATAGGAGGTGGCGATTTAGCGGTTAGTCCGGCGGGGGGGGGGGGGGCCCACGGAAGTGGGCTGTCCGGCCGGGAGGCCAGCATCACCACCAGCCCGCATGACTGGTGGTATCCATAAATGGATTCCGCACCTCCTCGGATAAAAAAAAAAAAAAAAAAAAAAAAAGTGTTGTCCCCAAACTTGCACTCCCATCTCTGGTGGCAGTTGCTTAAGGAGATTGTTCATTACCATATTAAAGATTATTGGGGACAGCGGATCGCCTTGTTTGACACCACGTTGTGGTTTGAACGGTTCTGAAACCCAATTCGCGCAGGCCAGCCTGGTGGCGCTTTCCTGGTATACATTCTCAATATATTCAACCAGCGGTCGTGAGTAGTATAGCGGCCACTATGGCGACCCCCACTCCTTCCCCCACTCCTTTTCCCCCACTCCGCGGTCGCCGAGTTCGCCGTGAGCTCGAGCGGCCGTAGATGTGGGGGGAGAGGTGCGCGGGGGGAGGAGGGGGGATGGATGGTGTCGGCATAGTGGCGCGCTGTTTTTTATTTATTTATTACATTTTTAATTTATGATAATCAATATATATATATATTTGGATTGGTGATTTTTGGCCGCGCCAAACTCAAGCTGGTAATATATATATATATATATTCTGTATTTATTTATTACATTTTTAATTTATGATAATGAATATATTCGGATTGCTGATTTTTGGCGCTCCTTTACCCCGCTCCGCACCAAACCCAAACTGGTGATATATATATTCTGGCTAAATGTATTAAATCTTACATTATAAAGTTTTACGTATCGATGGTATATATACATATTTTTTTATAATAAATAGGGCATATTAGTTTCTTGTTTTCTTCTTCTTCTTCTTCTTCGCTGGCTCCGTTCTCGTTACAGTGCTCTCCCCTCTGATCAGTCAATGATTGTTTAACTATGGAAAACAGAGATAGACACATGGTGTGTGAGAGAGAGAGAGAGAGAGAGAGAGAGAGAGACTCGTGTATACGTATTGCTACATAAATATTTTATACAGGTTTTAGTACATACCTAGTTATGATTCCGTAGCAGATTTGAACTCCAGCTTATTGAACTTCGTACCGTGGTATTGCATGATGAGGGTTTTATTATTGGCAGCCCCGCTCATTTGCTGTAATAGATCGATCGCCTCTTCGAAAGCCTTGACGAACCTCGTAGGCAGATAGCACGTAAATTCACCATTCACATCCACGACGACTCGCGCACCCCACTTGGTTTGGACGGTTTTGATATCAGTGATATAATAGTCTTTTTGGAGCTCTAATTCCGATAATCTTTTGACGGGGAGAAGCGTCTCCAGCCGACCCACTTGGTTGATTCGTGTGAAATCCATTATGCAGCTTGAGTTTTTTCAGTTTTAGCGTTAAAGTACGAAACTCCGATATTGTGTGTATTTGTTCTTTAACCGTAGCAATATCTTGCAGAAAAGCGTCTAAACGGACTTTTAATCGGTGTTGGTTACTTCTTTGAAGACTCGAGGACACTGTCTGTCTATCACAGAGCGTAGATTCTTCGGACCTCATACCAAAGAAATCCATTCCCCTACTCCGTATACAGAGAAGTGTAGGCAGAGATCCATTCCCCTACTCCGTATACAGAGAAGTGTAGGCTGGATTTAATTGGTGCAATATTTGCTTACTTTGTAAAAACTAGTAAGGCACCTCGGTAGCGGTGGTGGTGGTAAATACCAGCAAATAGCCTTGGCTGCGTCACCTCTGAATACTCCGAAAACTTAGGTCAGCTTTTTTGCACGTGCGCTGAAATTAATAAGGCATAGCGATGACGAGAAACAGGAGAGGATCACATGAAGATAGGACGTGATAAATAAATTAAACACGATTTTGAAAAATATACTTTATTTTTAACATAAAAGTATCGTTCAATTAGCGGATGCGAGAACAACACCCTTGTACACTCCCAAAAGATTTCATATTAAAAGTAATGAAGTTATTATAATGGTACCCCCCACCCACAGCGGTTGCCTTCTTTAAAGCATTATTCAAGGATTTGGATTTGTTACACTTATTCATATACTCCTTGTAATAGTCATACACTATTTTATCGTTCCGTGTTAAATCGGTTGAAAATGCACTCCTAAACATATTAATACCAAGGCCTGTAGACAAGAAATGAAGAAACATAACACAATAATGTCCACAAGTCTGTGATTCAGGACCCTGAAGCTGTATAGCGTTGTAGCTAAAGAATCTGCTGTTCTGCCGGAGACGTTGGAGATGCTGCGGGATGATTGGTGGTAGGCCGTAGCTGTCGAAGTACCATCCTCGTCCATCTCGATCGACGTACATGGCGACCCAGTGGGTTCCGGGCTGCTTGTGGCCATCGGTATTGGCGACAATCGCTGCTGGTTTCGCCCACACCTTAGGGATGCGGTCTGCCGGATATACACCTACAGTGCGGCTCTTTATACCGCGTAGGGCCTGCATAAGCTGCTCTGTGTTCATAATAGACAGCAATTATAGAGACACTAGAGTTGTTTAACATCGGTTGTTTTTCCCTCGTCGCGGCGCTCCACAGCTAGTAAGCTGATGTTCCAGGCTGTGGTGGTTCTGTACTCCCACAAGGAGCTGGAGCGATCGTTATGAGAAAGCCACTTTTTAATTCTCACAGCATTGTTGAGGGCACACGTGAACGAGCAATTTTTACGCAGTAAACCGTGATACACACAACGAGTATTGCTCTCAGGAAGATTACGAAATGACGAATCGTCGTCTTCTTCTTCTTCTAGATTTATAACGTAGCAATCCGTTAGCTGTGTCAAATAGGCCGCTTTATCAACTCCTCTTGTGAACAGACGATCAGACCGTGCTGCAATTTTCTTCAACGAGGCTTCGACTGCACGTAACTGCGTCTCACCCTCGGGCCACTCGATACCATGATGATTGGTTTGTAACCAGGTGTTTTGACGTTTTACACTGGGTGGTAGAATGTTATAAGCGTAGGGCGGCGCTACAATCCAGTGGGCCAGGTACGATGTCTTTATAGAGACCACGGCAACTTCTTTAGGTATAAAATGATTATATTTATCCTTCAGACCCTGTATATCAATGACGATATTCATGGTGCTTCTCGATCGTCGTAACACGGCGACTTTTGAATACAGACTAACGATAAATATTGCACGTTCTATGGATATATGACACTCCCCCCTCTATAAGCCTTGCGACCTAGCCGCTAAAATCCACAGTTACTTGTCTAGAGGAGTCGATCTCCAACACATTATCATATTCAGCATACACAAGGCAGTTAACCGTTGATGTTAGGGCAGACGCGAAACGTACTTCTATTCTCACACTACCATGCCTCACGAGATTCCAATGAGTGCTACTATTGGCCGAGAGATCGGGTGTAAGATCAAATGCAAAGAGACAATAGCCATGAGGGTAGCTTGTACGTGTGATACAATTACCCTCATTGAGAAAGTGTATGCCTGTACCCGAGAATAGTGTGTGGTATGCATCAACATGCATATCAGCATCTGTGAAGTCTGGCTGTAGGGGCTTTGACGGTATTTGCAATCCATCGGCGTACAAAGAAAAATAATTTATATTGTAATTTTGAAAATTGAAAGGGTTCATTTTACGGTCACCATTAAAAGCCTTATTATCGACAAAACCGACGATTATACGTTTAGGCAGCTGGCCAAGTATGACATTATCAAGCGTCTCACCGTGTATCCCCGCATGTAACGATAGCGCTTTAACCTCGACCCGCGTCAAAGGGTATTTTGCTGTACATTTAGACAAAGCTCTTGCATGGGCCAAAAGTATACCCGGTGCTACCTTAACACGTCGTATAAGTAGCGATGCCTCCGTAATACGGATGGTACAATCTTTCGAAGAACTCATGAGGCAAAACGCGTTATTAGACCGTACGAGACGTAAACGCATCTCAACGCCGTTTAGCAAAAACCTCTCTTGATTGAAGATATCGCAATGTAAATGACCAAGGAGATCAATCGTTCGATGTATACCTAATACGGTTCGTCTGTTTACAAGCCCAGTATTATTATCTTCTGTATCATCCATTTTACCTGTCGTATCATTATACCATAAAGCAGTCGTGAGATGCGAGGTCTTAGCACCAGATCCGTAATTCAAGAGGTTTTCAATGTATGCCCTATACGCATAAACATTGTTAGGAGGTGATACCAGTTTCTGATTCAAAAATACATCGTTCTGATTGAACATTGAGTGTAATAGATTATTGACAGGGCCTACTTTAGGAGACGATGCATCTGCTTTGTCAGGGGTTTCTATCTTAACACGCATGCTGAGCATGGTGTGTGCAAGATCAATGTACTCATCACCCTGGCCCGGTATGACAAACTCTATCGGTGAATCATCCGTCAATGATGAGATCGGCTTGTAACACACTGTATGCGTTCCCTCGATTGTTGTCTGGGTCGGTGGTAGTGTAAATAGCTCAAGCTCCGACTTAAGGCACTCACACGAGTGTGCGTGTAAGAAAGCCATTTTTTCCAAGATTGTGTTAGGCGAAAATATCCGCCACTGTTCGTGATTTCTTATAACGCTTCGTAGTTGTCTGTTTTGTTGCTCTTCTTTTCACAGTTTTCTTTTTCTTCTTCTGTCTCTTTTTCACAGAGCCCGAACGTTTTCGCGACTTCACGGTCTTCTTCCGTTTTTTCACACCGGTACGTCGTGATACGTTCCCGGCAAGAGAATGGATCAGTTTATTAATTTTACCGGCTTTATACCCCGAACCCTTCATGAGCGTACTAATTTTTTCTTCAGCCTTACGCTTCAGATTCTCCCCTGATTCGTGCAGACGTGTTTTGAATGCTTCTCGCGGGTGAATACCAGAATCCATGATATCCGTAGCCATGTTCATACCTGAGCGAAGCGCCTCTTTACCAACCGCCCGAGCCCCTTGTTTCAAGAGAGGTATTATTCATCGGAAGAGGCCTCCGAGGAAACTCCCAATACCGTGACCCCTTTGATTCGGTGACCCTATATACACATGACTGATACCGCCATAACCGGTTCGCCCCCCACCCCCACCCGTTTGCATATCAAAGTATTCGTCATAATAAGCCATTTTAGACTGGTTTAGGCTAATCTGTACGTTTGAACTGTAACGTCACTGTCAACGTCCCGTACTCGAATGGTATCGGTTTGCCAAACTCATCCCTTATATCAATCATTATTGTTTGAAAACTAGTACGTAATAGAGGAATATAGCGTGGTGGTGAGAAACTTCTTATCTTCACCGACCCGTAATTACGATTATCAGCGGCAACAATTGGTACGACTCGCAGCAGAGGTGTATGCACATCTCCTGTGATATAGGGCTCGCAGATATCCGTATAAACGTACATCATATTTGGGGTCCCATGGGCCAGGTTAGCAGGCCTCTGAGCAGTGTACTCGCTCTGGACCACCACATCCTTAGACTCGGTGAATCCTAAAATCTTGTTCAACACATCGGAGAAGTAGAATGAGTGTTCTACATTCTTACACGATTCACAGATACGCGTGACAGCCACATATCCGTTGCGACAATGCTTAAATTTCAGATGACCCGCAACACACGATGCCTCGTTAATAGCCTCGAGTAATGTGTCTATGCTGAGGTACACAACAGGCGGTACGCAGACGCGTTCTTCCTTAAAGTCGGTGGTTGCCATGCTACCGGGTACTACTGTGTTCGTTATGACATTCATAAAGTTCCGTTCACCATCGGGCGGTACATGCAAAATTGTCGCCGGTATGTGTATTTCAGCTAGAGAAACAGCCCAGCTGCCGTGAAGAGAGATACATTGGGGTAAATGCGTGGTATACCTTGTTGTCACATTATCGGGATAATAATTCATACTACTATTACTAGGTAAAACCATGTAAAACTCCTCCTTCATTTTGCTGGCGACTGTTTAGACTCCCGCGTTTGTACTCCCGATAACTCAGGCTCATAAAATATACCATCGATATCCTCGCCGTGGAGATCACGCAGTATGTATATCACAGGACAAATACTGTGCGATACACGGACAATCTTAAATAACTCGTTGCTCCAGCCACGCTCGTAACCTTTTACGAAGGCAGCCTTCGCGCTACTGATGCGCACGATGTCACCCACGCTGTATTTGGGTGAGCAATTCTCGGTTCTTTTGTACCGCTGTATCAGATTATTACGGACCCTAGCTGCTGTAGCGTGTGTCACCGTGACAGGAGCCATTTTTATACCGCTATGCGTGGAGTGATTGTATGCCGAAACGATGTTCTGCAGAATGTCTAGGTAACGTTTTTTTCTAGAATACGTAAAATACCTCCACATTCTTTCTTTCAGTGTTCTATTGAATCTTTCGACAATAGCCGCTTTTATATCAGGGTTTCGCGCAACACGGAACTGTATGTTCTTTTTCTTTAAGAGAGCCTGGAATACAGCACCGGTAAATTCTTTACCCCTATCCGTCTGTAGGTAAAGGGGTGATCGACCGTTACTATTTTTCTTAGATAAAATGAGATCAAATGCGTTGGCTACAGATACAGTAGACTTGTCACGTAAAGGCTGAACCCATGCAAATTTACTAAGAACGTCTATAACAACCAAGAGATAAACATAACCGTCATTATAGTCTTTAATCGAGCGAAGATCCACGAGATCAGCCTCCCAGAAGTCATCTATATTTCGGACATTATAAAAACGACGCGGATAATGTCGTCGCACGGGTCTGTGTTTTGTATAAGTATCCTGTGCTTCAAGCCACTGTACTGCCTTTACACGGTCAATTTTTTTCTGACGTGCCAAACGTAACAATTTGGTAGCACCTGAAAACGATGCTTCATGGGCCGGATTAAAGTACGCATTTTCTAAGATTTTCATGATTATAATTTCAGGTTAGCCCAAATTACACGTCTTTTCTTATTATGATAACCGCCACCTCTCTGCTTATCTCCCTGTGTCCGCCGTGTTGGTGATCTGTTCTCAACACCGCTGAAAAACGCTGACTGGTCCGTATCGGGTGATCCCTCGCTGCTTGTACTACCATCATCAGCCTGCGATTGACGCTGTGGCGTGTTAACTCTAGACTCCGCCCACAACTCCTCATTACCGATAAATTCCCGACGTGTCTTGACCGCTCGTAGAACTCTGGCAAAGGCACTGCGTCCAGCAGGGTTAGGTATTTTCCTAACCCTCATAGCATCGTTCACGAGATCAACAATATTTGAATCTTTTATTGGTTTACCGCTGACCGACACGACACCGTCAGAATCCCAAGAAAAATTTGATCGTGGAGCGCCTCGCAGGCGGCGAAGAAGAAGTCTCGCTTTAACATGAAATTTAGCTGGTATACTCTCAAGTATAGCGGTATCGCTCATACCGTAAACGGTTTCGCCTTCTTCTTTTTTTCTTTCATAATCAGCCTCTACATAGTGTTTATTCTGCATAAGTTCGCGGTACTGCAGAGCTCTCTCATCATCAACGAAGTGGAGATAACGTTGTAATACAGTCAAGTACGCCGTCCATTTTTCCCTCTCATCCTTGTATGCGCTGGAGTGCAAAATTTCATTCATCTCCGTGTCTAAGCGAGCTAGCGTAGCGTCAATACCTCGCACTGGCTGTGTTTGAGGTGCACCCGTATTAAAAAATGGCTGCGTATGACTTTGTGTGCTCAGCCGCGTTAGATGCTCCTCAGGCACGAGTACCATTTTTCTTGCGTGCTCCATCATCCACGGCCGCCAATCAAACTCGATAGAACAGTACCTAGTATTGGTGCTAATAGGAGTGGTAGAAACCCACCGTTTTGAACAACAAACCGTTTTTTACTCTTCCAGCAGCCTTTTTTTGAGGCTAAACGACGGAGAACCGGGGCGTAACGACGTAATTTTTTTCTCTGGTCGATCTTCAGCGGTACATTCCCACAGAGAACATTCAGTGCACACTCACAAATACACCGGATAATACTTGGATCTGCTTTACGTAAAACAGCCTCGCGCTGCTCCTTATTCAAGTGTTGAAGAGCACGTAGTATCGCAACGTGTTTTTTGCAGAGCGGTGAACCACCCCGCGCCATTACGTCTGCTGAACTGCCGGCTGTCCTGATGTATCACTCCTTTTTAAACCCCTTTGCGGTACATGTCTTTGGGGCTGTGCTACCCCTAAGAATGTACATCACACATTGACAAACGGCGTGACTAGCACTTCTTTGTTTTTTGTGCGTATCAGATGCACGATGCGTTGTATTGAATTGTTGAAGGGATCTCAATATAGATATACATTTTTCGTGACGCGACGATGCTTTAGTCGCCATTACACACGTTGAACTGGTAATTCACATGTGCCGGTATTGCTTTTTAACTTTTTCCGTGGTATGTACACAAAATGACGGGTATCGTCGGGGAAAATACAAGTACGATATCTACAGTTATCAGGTGTTGATTGTTTCAAATCGAGTAACAAATAACCATGCGGTTTGGACGTTGCATCATGATAGGCCTCTTGTAGAAATCGTGGGTTTTCCGGATATACCTGACGCGCGAGATGCTGAATTTGGGCTCGATCACGAGGATTTTTGAAAATTACAATATAATTGGCGTTCAATGAAATATCGCGCTGACCGTGTCCTTGGTGGAATAAGTTTTGAGTAATAAAAACAACGCTCAGGTTTTTATGATCACTACCTTTGGTGAAAAGGTCTACAACGCTATTGTTCGATGCTTCACGCATCAAATCGTCGATTATTATGAGTTTTGCACGCGGATCGTTCGCGTAATCGGCACTCTGAGGTAGACCTTCATGAAATTCTATCGACTTACCATACTCTGTGTATGCTGGCTGCCATTCGGAATAATAGAAAATAATTCTCTCGAACGGCTCGCTATTCATTTGCGAAATGAATTTCAAAAACTTTTTTACAAAATAAGTTTTACCACAGCCCGTGGGACCACAGATCATCGAAGTCCAGGGATGCTTCCACCGTGTATCCATCTCTACGAATGAGTGTATTTTCTATACAACAGTGTATATATAAAGTATTCAGATATTCGGTATATGTATAAAGTTTTATTTTACAGTAACAATATAAAGATTTACAGCGTTTAACAGTATTTACAATATTTACAAAAACATGTATAATATAATTTTCATAAACTAAGACCTGTAACCGTAAGGGAGCGATCCATACTCGCCATCGCGTCTTCGTTTGACGCTCGACGGCATACATGTTTTTGTTTCGGGACGCGTAACGACCTGATGGTATGCCGTCCGTCTAATAGCATTGTAGCGTAATACAATTGGTGCCTCTCTCTCACCAGTTATAAAGCAACGTACAGATCTATAATTGATTAATGAGCTATTGGTAAAATTGAGCGTTATGCCCTTTACTTTACACACCTCGCTTTCGGAACCATCGGAACATTGCACAATAAATGAATAAAATTTTGGGCCTCCCGAAACAAAGCTTTTTATATAACTACCCTCGCCGTAAGAACATAACTCATCGGTAAGATCCCCTAAAAGCTGACCGGTCGGGGGCTCATATTCACAGGCATTATTTTTCGAAACATATATCACAGAGTCTGTATCGCAGTACAGAGCTCGACGACCCAAGAGCTCGAGATAACTATATAATTTCAATCGCGCTTGTGCTGTTGTATATGCTGCTATTACAACATTCGCTATATCGGACGGTATTACAGAGGTATCGGTTTTTGTGTAATTAATGTACAGCGTCTCATTATTAACAGGTAGAATACCAGTGATTTCATACTCAGGGCTGGTCAATAATTCCATGAGTTTTTCACGAGTCGAAACTATTGTTGTTTGTGGTAGATTCTCACGTTGACCGAATTTACCCCAAAACGAATTGAGACATAGTTTAGCTACAGATCGTAATCCGGGGTTCTTTGTAATATTATCACGGTCCAATTTAATACCCTCTGAGTTCTCAAACGCTGCTATGTACTGCTCCTGCGCTCTATCATCGCCCAAACAGTATTCAGGCCAACCACTAGCTTCCTGTTTGATTTTCAGAAACGTATTTATATATGACGCAAATAAGCCACCCTCTTTAGTATCACGATTAAACTGCGTAATCTCATATTGCCAGATTTCGTTTACTTTGATAATGATATACCCGCATGAGATAGCTTTGCGTAGCTCATCAACCACCCATGTACCATCGAACACACGCTCAGAAGATTCTTCGTGCGTACATGTTTCTTGGTTCATATCCTCACAACAGCTACGACATAGAGGAAACAATAAGCGATGGTGCATACGAACCGGTAGCACAGGATGGTAAAGATTCCTAGGCGGTAATACCTGGCATTTAACAAGACCCTCGACACGTGAAAGATCGTTATTATTAGGACCTGTTAGCTCCATACATTCATCACCCGTATATACGCGAGGGTGCCCTACGGGGTATTTACCAAATTTACAGATGTAAAGATATAAAGAACAAACATCCAC
The DNA here is from genome assembly GCA_964007305.1 of Netelia melanura. Classification (NCBI taxonomy): domain Eukaryota; kingdom Metazoa; phylum Arthropoda; class Insecta; order Hymenoptera; family Ichneumonidae; genus Netelia; species Netelia melanura. Next base: position 1,205,359 of record OZ023260.1, read on the forward strand.
GTAGTGGATCTGTTCCGAATTCTGTACATCGTAAAGCGTCACCATGTTTTCTGTTCGCCCCCCAAAGAAAGCATCGTGGGTTAAGGGGCTCTATACCGACTAAAGGATGGTCCTTTATGAGTGCACGCATTTCCGCATCAGCTTCTAATAGACGGTCGTACTCGCACTCCCAAATCTCTGTTAATACATGCCCTCCCTCTCGAATCCTATTCGTTATAGTTATAGTTTTTTCGAGACGCTCGTCCATTGATGTACCATCACTCTGTCGCCGATCCCTATTTAAAGGGTAACAACGCGGACAACCGTGCCAATAACAGCCGTGAAATTGTAATACATGAGATGTATCGTCCGTTTTGTAGTAACCATCTACTAGTAAATTTTGCAATATTTTAAATTCACGTCCCCGTCCTGCATGAAGAATTCGCTGCCCTAGAGAGTGCTCCATCCACACGAGCCATGAAACTGCTTTTTTAGATTGATTATGAGACCATCTGTAGCCGTTTGTTGGAATAATGCCTATTGTGTTATCTTTCAAAAAGTTTTTACGAAAAACACGAAAACAAGCTGACGCTATTGTTGTACACTCTTCGAACGGGCAGACATTACCGCTGGCAATAAACGTATCCCGAAAAGCCATACACGCACGCCTTAATATCGTAACATCTGTCGTCCAATAATCAAGAATTTCTTTCTGAAAATTGAACAGATAATTACGATCTTTCAATGCCTGGTACCACTCAAGAAAGTGTTCGCGTTCGCCAGCACGCATTGTATCAGGTGAATAATATTCCAGGTTTGGTAGAGGACCATCATAATTTTGGTTTTCAGGCCTGTTGAATAAATGAGGAAAAGTACCTTTTGTGACAGTGTTCGTGAGACCAACGGCTTTTGGTAGAGCGCTTAAAGGCATGTGAAAGTAGTGTAGGCTATCGAGAAATACAAGGTTTTCAAGCCTCATCGTAATTATTTTCGTACCATTCATAATTAAAGATGGTAGCTGTGTCTTTTTTTCTTCGATTAAATATCGCAAAATAAACTGTGCGTCAAAACCCCCTGCGTTATGTGCAATACAAATTGTACGAGGAAACCCCTTGATATCCGTCATCGCTAATTCTACAAGCTGAGCTACGGGGCTGTGTTTGAAAACAAACTCGTGCACGCCGCAATATACGCACGGCTCTGTTATGGTATCATCAGTACAACAAAACGTACAGAGGCGTTGAACTACGCAAAGGTTTGGTTCATGAGCAAAAGTAGAAGTGTCGCCATTTAAAGGCGTGCACTGCTGCGTTTCAAAGTCATAGAAAATGAAAACTGCTTTACGCGTGTCTTTATATGTACGAAGGCTTTTCATGAAACACATATGATTATTCGGCTCGTTGCGTTTACACGTCTTGCAGTATTTCACACCGCATATATGTTTCTTCCGTTCTAAAGGTCTTATCGTTTGGAAACACCACCGACAACGTTTCACAGTTTCGCACACACTCGCTCTTCGGCGGTTCCTGACTACAGTGACAGTCTTGTGATTTTGCGAACACTGATTTCCGAAAAAAATACGATTACATTCAACACATTTAATTGCGTCGTCTGTGTTAGGGTTACAGGGCGGTAGCGCAAAACACCGGGGACATTTCTTTTTTGAACATCTGTGATCATCTCGACGACTGCGTACATTACAACTTGAGCAAAAATCTCTACCGCCTACAGCACCTCGGAGATTCAAAATAGGTTGAAAATGATGTGTACGTTCATAATACAATATATATAGCGTGTATTTTATCGCATGTACAGAACCCAAAAAGCGTTTTCTACCGTCGAACAGAGGTTTTTCACGTCGCCCCAGAGTTAGAAACTCGTATACAACAATAGCGATACCATCGCGCATTAAATAATCTTGATATCGGGCAATCTCATAGACGCCACATCCGTTTGCAGGTACAACGATATTTGCTGCTCTCGTAAGATCAATAGCTTCGTTTTTCTGTAACGACCCGTTAATCTGTCTAATACGCTGCCATCTAGTATGTAATTCCCCCGATCGCATTTCTCCCCGCTCGGCATATGCGCGTGCTGCTACCAGCGAGCGCGGTAAGCATAAATTATCAAAATTACGGATGGTCAATATCGATTTTTTCGTAACAGCCTCGTGAGTTAAACCTTTTCTGCCACGACCCTCGACTCCTCTCACTATACAGGTTTTTATATCGCACACGTCACCGATATTCAGAGATGTTGCGCTCTGAGCAACGCTGGTTATCAATTGCCAGACATCTTCAAACGTATAATCTCTGGCTGGTCGGAAGGACAGCCATACATGCCCTTGTGTTAAACTATCAGCTGTAAATGATATTCCTACATAGTCACCGCCGGCGCAAGTACTGGTGATATGCGTTAGAAGATCGCGAAATGCTCCGCCTAGCCAGTCAATTACAGGGAAACCTGCCTGGGGTGGTCTGATACGCAGCGTAGTTTCGCGTCCTTGAAGTTTGAAACGTGTGGCATCCCTGATGATCTCGAAGCGATTTCCGGGTGGTTGAACATCCCTGAATGGTTCTGTACCCGTGCGAACACGCTTCTTCCCAGCACCTAGCTGCGTCTCTGAAAATATATACGGGTGATTATCTCTGCATTATTAACGCATGCTTTTATTCAAAGCTATTATCAATATTATTAGTACCTTTTATGTAATAGAATTCGGTTATTCATCATCAAACAATAATCCCTGTGTTGAATAACCTATGGTAGATTAACCATTTAATTTATTTGCTGACTAGAATAAACATGTTACTTTTTAGATATAAGAACAAATTATATTTACCCGAGTCGGTGTCAGCCAGGAGGTGTTGATACCAATCATCATTTAACAGTGTTGACTCTTCATCATTGTGCATTATACCGTCCTCTATTGGGTACTCCCATAGCTGATTTTCATGCTGTTCAATGACCCTGTTTTCTTCTTCCGCTTCTTCATTGCCGTCTTGCGATGATGACGCGACAACATTACGGCCGTCATAAACGGTAGCGTGAGCATCGTCTTCTTCGTCACTGCTATCCGTATCGGTTACCTCATATTTCCTGGTACTTGTCGGTCTTTGGCATAGCCCTGAAGGACCTGCAATCGGTTCACCTGGCTCTTCCGCGTGGGGTTGCTCTGATATGTCTAATGGATAAAAACAAAAGTATGAGAATAAAGTTAAGTCTGTGATATTGAAAAATTTAGAGTATCAGGAAATCTAAATACTTACGTTTCGCGGTGTTTTTCTCAAAATTTTCTACAACACAGGCAGCCTCTACAAGAGCAGCTTCTTCATCACTCGATGCGTCCCAAAGTTGTTGATAACCTGTTATATCATTTCCGTCATATTATACCGTTTTCATTTTTTACATTTTGTAAAAAGTACTTACTCTTGATTTCATCAGCAATACCGCGGACGCTTTGAGAGCCTTGAAGACCTCTTCTGCGTAGTTCCTCATACACGCACATTATCACCCTCTGACCCTGCAGTATGCCTCTGTTATAGGCCGTCACTATGTTGCGCAGAGGAGCCCACCATATAAGATACTTCAATCGATTGATGAGTTTATCACCCGATAAATGTTTTAACTCGTAACACCACTGACTGTCGCAACGACGCCGTATCTGCACACTGTGCAATTGCACAAAACGCAAAAAATCGCGAATACATTTACGAAGGGCGCGGTCTGCCATCATTCACAATAAAATATAATACGCTGTTACGCTGCTCGATTGAAACTGTCGCTTCTGTGTCGAAAGATGGTTTATAAAAGCTAGGCGACTGTATGCTTTTGATTTGTATGCATTTTTGACCAGATCAACAAGACACGTCTTGTTTAAAACGTGCAAGGAGTATCGGTTTCATGAGTGGTTCACACACACACACACATATATATATATATATATATATATATATATATATATATATATATATATATATGATTAAAAAGGTAAAAATTAAAAATTAAAATTGCATTCAAAAAACCTCTCCAATAATTTTCTATATGTTTAGAAGTACATTCAAAAGCGAAAATTTTCACAAAGAGATGTTTTTTTCGATCGAAGAATTTTTTGATGGGTATTGAAAATATTAAAAACGCAAAAATTAAAAATAGTGGTAATTGCACCGTTTTATGTGCAACGGCCCCTACATACATACATATATATATATATATATATATATATATATATATATATATATATATATATATATATTGAAACGTGTTGACTATGTTTCATTAATATTTTTGTTCGGGATCTCGAGCGGAGAATAAATAAATGTGGTCCTAGGTAGAATTCTCTTTTTCGTTTATTTTTATGCCTCGGTTACATGCCTAGATAATGTAGTGAAACTGTTTTATCTCAGCCGTCGATTAGCGTGATAAGTAGTACACATCGATTATTATGATCTCGATCGTGATTTTGGCGCGGTATGCGTCGGTCGAGTTTCGGTGTGTTTATGTTCGCTCGTCTCAGATCAATATGGCGCTCGCCCTGTTTTGACACTTCGTGTGTTGCCGGGTATCGGCGTTCGCTTCTCGCCGAGTTTCCGACTTATATCTACGTGCGTGAAGTGATTTTGTGCTTTCCCCAGGGTTCGGTACGTATCGAAATTATTGTACGTCGCCAGAAGAGTTATATATTTCTTTCTTTTAGGTTCCTGGTGTTAATTTTCCGTGACTCTTGTACGCCTTTGCGTCGGTGCGTGCGGTCGGATGCTTGCTCACCTGGTCGGTCTCGAAGTCCTCGCCTCGACTAATTTCCGCCGTGCCCGAGGTAATGTTTAACACTCCGTCCTTTGGAAATACTTCTTACGACGTGATTTTACAAGTTAGGCTTATAGTGGGTTGACCGTGTATCAGTCGAGATTCCCTCCTTGCTGCTCGTGGCGCCAATTTGGGCGTCGAAAGATATCGGTTGTTCCCCCTGCTAACGGTAAGTTCCCGAGAAGGTGAGGTGTCAGTTGGTCGCTGGATCGCCTATTTATATTGTTATTCTTAGCGATTTGTTGACGAGAAGCGTAGCCCTCTTACGATTGTTTATTGTACTAATGTTGTTAATTTTGGTTTCAGGTTTCATCGTCTCATTGCCCCCTGGAATTTTGCCTGCGCCGTCGTCCCATGTAAGGCGTCCGGGAAAATTCCCAATATTCTTTATGTTATCTTTAAACGTGAGTACACTGCGGTTATTTGTTTTTAAGTTTTATTTGTATTGAGTAATGTATATTATTTAGACATTTTTGTTTCTCCTTACTTGCTAACTTATGCTACTCGGAAAAAGGTTACGAATCGTGGTTCGTATCTTGTACATTTTTTTTTTTTTTTTTTTTTTTTTTTTTATAAATTTTGACCTTATTTTTTTTCTAGGTGGTTCAGACGTCGTCGGCGTGGGGCCATAGCCACATGAAACGTTCCTCCGGAGTCGGCTCCCATGCTTCCTCGGGTTCCAGGATGACGGTTTCAGCGTCGTGCCATCCTTCTGCCTCCAGCATGGCCTCCACGGCTGCCAGGGTGTCCTGGACGAAGGTGTCTTCGTCGTTGGTGACTGCCGTTTCTCGTTCGCCACTGTTTCTCGGTACGTAGTGTTCGCTTTTTTGTCTAAGGTTGCTTTCACTACACAGTACCTGCCCTGGGAGGTGCCAGTAGAAAATGGTTCTTTCGTCCGTCCTTCTTGCCGTGCGGAATCGTGCTGCCATTTCCTGATAGCTGGTTCCGTCGGCTAGGTGGAGTTGTCCCCATACCGCTTCTCCCTCGGGACGTTCTTCTTCGATGCGGATCCGCCATTTTTGGTCCGTCGCCCATTTCCAGAACCGATGATTTCTTTCGTCGTCGTATTCCTCTCCGAGAGGTTCCAGTCCTCGGATGGCGCATGTTATTGCGCACAGAGGTGTTTCCTTACAATACGTTGTAGCGGTAAAACAGTCCTCTACTTCGGCGTCGACATCGGCACCATGGTCGCCAAGCCATAGCCACACCTGCCCGTCTTCATACTGCATGACTGTTGCGCGGTGAAATTGCTGGCCGTCGTGATATAGGAGGCTCTTCCCGATGTACATTTCTTCCTCGAGGCACTGGTGTACCTCAGGTGATTGTTTTGTCACACGGCGTATTTGTCGCAGGATTTCGATGTAATCGAAGTCGGGTTGTCGGAGCCGAATGAAAATTTGCTCCGGTGACGCCAGTGCTGATATCTGGATCTCCTCGTATACTCCTTTCAGGTTTACTGTGCTGTAGGTTCTGTATTCCATGGCGGTATGATTGGTACTGATTGTTCTTCTGATTCAAATAATTATTGGCGTCCCGATGTTCGTCCCCACTCCTATAGTCCGATAGATTTACCCGGATACCAACTCTTCACGTTGTCATCCGTTATCACTTTCAATTCGAATATATTTTCGATTGTGATATTTTTTTGTTTTTTGTTCCTTAATATCCTTTGCCGTATTCTCTTCCGCTCACGTTCGTGTGGCGAGAGTTCCTTTTTTTTTGTTCCTTCGTTATTCTGTTTTGGCGCCTCTTTGTTCTTGTTTCGACTTTCGTGGTCGTTGTCCATCTTGTGACTGTTGAATTTGATTTCGGTTGGGACGTTGATAGGTGTTGAAAAAAATTTTTTTTCTTCGGGGCCTTTGTCGCGAATCCCTTTGTTTGGTGGGCTTATTGTCCTCGAACTGTGCCTTATAATTGGTTAAGGCTAACTGGCTAACGATTTAATCTAATTTTCGTACTTTCTCGATTTTTCCGTTACCGATTCCTCTGTATTTCTCTAACACTTTATGCTCTCGTTTCTGTCGTTTGTTCATTCTTCTTTGGCTTGGTGTCCAACTCCTTCCTTATTCTGCGTGTGGGTGTCCTTATCTCTCTATTTTTTTTTTTTTTTTTTTTTTTTTTTTATCCTTATTATCCTTATTATTATTAGTATATTTCTATTATCTTCATTCTATGTTTTATCTCATTTTTCCTTTTCCACAGGTACCGCTGGCTGGATGTACCGCTTCAAGAGGCATGCATGAAATTTCCCGCGTTCTTTCTTCGTCGTGGGATCCTCTAATAAATACGTCGCAAGTGCGACGCATTTTTTAATTCGATAAGGTCCCTCATACAAGGGCATGAATTTAGCCGTTTTTTTCGCTTTTGGGTCCGAGACGTTTAGCGCGCGTACTAGAACCAGTTCGTTTTCTTCGAATTTTGTTGTATAATGGGTTGCGTCGAATTTCCGTGCCCTTGCGGTGCCTTTTCTTCGGATTCGTTCACTGACCATTGCTAGTCTTCTTTCGTACTCGTCTTCAGTAATTGGTTCCTTTTTTTGCGAGAGCAGCCATCTTCTCCATATTCGCTCGGGTCTTTTTCTTGTTTGAATTTCGGTTGGGATTTCCTCGGTCGTGTCGTGGTGAACGTCGTTAATACATGTTTCGATTATGGGGATCCACTTTACCCATCCTGAATGGTTTTCCTCCAAGAACGTGCGGAAGAATCGTGCTAGTTCTCTATTAACTCTTTCGACTATATTACCTTGTGGATGCCTGATTGAGGAGAAGACTTTTTGGATTTTTTCCTTGTCCAGTTTCTCGAGCCACGTTTTCGAAGTGAATTGGGTACCGTGATCGAATTGAATTCTCTTCGGTTTTCCATATTTCGGGATGTAATCCGCGAATATCTTTCGGATGGTTGCTGGTGCGTTCGCCTTCTGTAGTGGGTATAGTTTTACAAATTTTGAGAAGGCGTCAATGGTAACGAGGATATGTTTTGCGCCCCCGGCGCCCGTCGGTAATGGACCGAAAAAATCAATAGATAGTAGATCTCCAGGCCCTTCCGGAATGATAGTCTGCATACGGGCGTGGTTCGTGATATTTGGGTTTTTATTTCTTTGACAGATATCGCATTTTGAAAGTACTTGTCGCACTTTCTTTGCGAGGCGGGGTTGCGTAAACTCTTCCCCGAGTATTCGGTATACCTTGGCTGCTCCGATATGTCCGTAGATTTCATGGCACTCTCGTATGAATTGTTCGACTATTTGTGACGGTATTAATGTTTTCCAGTCTCCTAGTCGTGATCTCGTTTGGAGGTAGCCTTCATGTATTCTATAGTTCTGGGACTCTGGTTTGGCTTCATTGATAATCTCCCATTGTTTTTGCAGTGTCGAGTCTTTTTGCTGTAATTCGCGCCATTGTTGTAGATTCTCTGTTAATTCTGGGCTTATGTCTTTCGCCCACGCGGCGGATATCATGATTCGTTCGTCTTTCTTTGCGCCGTTTTCTCCCTCTGGAAGGCGGCTTAGTACGTCTGCTACAACGTTTTCCTTTCCTGGGCAATGCTCGATCTCTATGTCGTAGTCTTGTATGAGTAACGACCATCTTAATAATCGATTGCCGGCAAAGCGACACGTTTTCAGGAATGTTATGGCCTTATGATCCGTTTTTATTCGAACCTTTGTGGCCAGAAGGTATGTGCGGAATTTTTGTAAGGCCCACACAACTGCCAGCAGCTCTTTTTCGGTGGTCATATAACGTATCTCTGGTCCCTTCAATGTGCGACTAGCGCATGCGATGAGGCCAATTTCTCCGTCTTCATCTATCTGTTCCAGGATCGCTCCGAGCGCGTAGTCACTTGCGTCAGTTGTCAGAGTGTATGGTCGTGACGTATTCGGGTGCTTTAGTACGACACTTGTTTCGAATAATTTTTTTGTTTTTTCAAACGCTGCCTGTTTTGTTTGGTCCCAGTCCCATGCTACGCCTTTCTTTAATAGGTCTAGCAATGGTACTGTTTCTTGTGCGTGCTTGTTCGTGAATTTCGAGTAGAAATTAATAAGGCCAAGAAATCCTCTTAGTTGTTTCTGGTTTGCTGGCGTGGGGAAATTCTGTATCGCTGCTATTTTCTCCTCCTGGGGGCGAATTCCTGTGGTTGTCAGGGTGTGTCCAAGAAAACTTACTTCTCGACGGAAAAAGGCGGATTTTCGGAAATTTAGCGTTATACCGTGATACTGTATTCGTTGTAGTAGCTTCTCGAGGTGTTCAATATGGTCTTCATTGTTTGCTGATATGCACAGGAGATCATCGACGAAATTTATGATGAATTTGTTCAGGCCTCGTAGTACGACCTCGAGTCCTTTTATTAAACTCGCCGTGCTGGTTTTTAGTCCGAACGGTGTCACCGTGAATTGGTAACAGCGTCCTTCATGAAGAAATGCTGTGTATTGTCGTGAGTCCTTGTGTAGAGGTATTTGCCAAAAACTGCTGGTTAGATCTAGGCTCGACATGGTACCTATTCCTCTGCATTGTTGGAAAATTTCTTCTATAGGTGGTGCTGTGTCATGATCTTCTTTTAGATTTGCATTCAGTTGGCGCGCGTCTAGGCAGAGTCTTATCGAGCCATCTTTTTTGATCACGGTTACCATCGGGTTGATATATGGGCTATTTGCGCGTTCGATAACTCCTTGGTTGAGCATTTGGGCTATTTCTTCCCGTACCTTCTCTCGGTGCTTAATCGGAATGGGGTACGATCGATTTACATATGGTGTCGCGTTCTTCATGTGTAATACGTGAGTGTACGCGCTCATTCGGCCAGGTCGATGCGTAAATACCTCCCGGTATTTCCAGATCAGGTTGGTGAAATCCATTTTAATTTTGGGTGCGACCCCCATCATCTCCCGACATTTTTCTTCTATTTCCTTCGCCGTTACTACATCGTCGCTCGGGGTCTCCACCGTTGCTACTTCATTAGATTTCCATCCTTCTGGTTCTTCGGGCTCACACCATCTCCCCTCTTTTAGTTTTAGCCTTGTCTGGCCCTCGACCATGAGGTGATCGTTTGCCGCATCGATAGTTATTTTCATTGCTCTCATGCCATCTATGCCCAGGATTGCTTGCCTTTGCAATTTTGGGATTACCATTAGTTGTACTGTTGCTTTTCTCTCTCCAATCGCTATCTCCGCTAAAATGCTGAGTTTGATTCTGCTTATACTTCCGCTAAATGCCCCCTGCACCTCTCCCCCAGTGACGGGCAAAGTAGGAAGCTTTTTTTTACTCAGACGTTGGTAACAGTCCTCCGAGATTCCCGATATCTCGCTGCCGCTGTCTATCAGCATCTTGACTTCTTCGCCTTCGATACTTATTCTCATTTCCGGGCATTTAATTGCCAGCATTCGGTGATCTCTTTTGTCTTCTTCTATTAAGAAGTCACGGGGTGACTCGTACTTGCTACTTTCGCTCTCCTTCCTTGGTTCAGTATCACGCGTTGTTGTTTCCGTGGCTCTTTTACTTTCTACTTTCTGCTCCGTGTTATGGGTTACGTTGGTTATTTTAATATCGGCCGCCGTCGCCTTTCTCATTTCTTTCTGTTTCTTCTCTCGTTCTCGTTTTTTCTGGTTTCGTTTCTGTCTTTGCCTGATGTACTCTAATTCTTGCTGGATGTATTCTTCTTCTTGCTGGATGTATTCTTCTTCTTGCTGGATGTATTCTTCTTCCGTTACGCCACTGTTTGTTCGTTCCAGCTCGTTTATTTCGGGCGTAACGGTTATTCGTTTCCCTGGTCTTGGGTGGTTGCTTTGTTTCCCGACTCTTGTTGTTGTTGTTCAGGTGGTGTCCATGCTGGTGACTTTGGGTTCAGCGCGCTTGGCTGAGGTTGCGGCGTGTTATCCCATCTCTGATTTTCTCGTGTTCGGTCGTGATAGCTCGGTGTCGACCATCTCGGATATAGTGGGGATGTGTATGGTCGTCCATACCTGTTGTTCCATTGAGGGCGTCCTTCGTCTCCTCTAGGTTGCCGTCTCCCGTTTTCTTGGCTGTGGAAATTCTTCTGATGTTGCCCCTCACTTCCGGTGTATCTATTTTGTTTTCTTTGTGAGTTTAATGGTCCCGATGCGTCAAGCCTCTCGAGTAATTCGAGGAATTCATCTATGGTTTTGACGGTACCTAATTGGACCGCTGCTCGAACCGTCTCGTTAAAATGGTTGCTTAAGTATCGGATGATATCTTCGTTTGTCAGACTCCTGGTTAAGTCCTTCGCGTTGCCGAATATTCTTGTAGCGTATTCCGTTCGGGTTGCCTTTTGCTCGTCGATCTCATATGCCCCGAATTCGAGGTTCCGACTTATTTTGTCTTGGATTTCACGGCTCCAGTAGCGTAATTTGAATTTCTTCTCGAAATCATTAATTGTATGCACTTCGTCTTCAACTACTCTCCACCAATCCTTAGCTGCATTGCATAGTGACTGGTTGATTAAGTAGTGTAGATTTGTGTTCCCGGTTATTTCCCAAAACTGTCCGAATTCTCGGAGATATCTCATGGGACGTTCTTTTCCGTCTCCACTAAATGTCGGCGGTCTTTGTTTCACCGCAAATGCCTGACTGATGTTTAATCCTCCTTGGGTCATATTGATTGTTTGGGAGAGGCGGTTTCGGATCTCTTCTTCAACTACCTCGAGTCGGTTGGAATTTGTTTTCGTCACCTCAATCGTGTTTTTGACTATTTCGTTTTGTTGGAAGATACTACTTCTTGTTGACTGGAGTTTTTTTTCGAGTTCGTCAAACCCTCTTCTTCTTTCTCTTTCAACTTCTTCAATTTCCGATTTCATCAGGTCTTGGGAGATCGTTAGTTTCCGATCGGTACTTTCTGTTATCCGGTCGATCTCTTCCCGAAACTCTTGGCGCGATCTCTCCTGAGTCTGTCGGCACCTCAGAACACATTTCTCATCTAAATCCTTGATTTGTTCGTTCGTCATTAGCCGTTCTCGAGTTTGTTCATTTCTTAACTCTTTAATTTCACGTAGCATGATTCGTATTGACTCGTCAATTTCCGCCTGTAATTCGTCTGAGTCTGTTATGTCCGGGGTTTCTTGTATAACAGTGCTATTGGTCGCTTCGTTATGCGCCTCGTTGATGAGTGCGGTATCCTCCGCTACGTTGCTATCCATTCTTTCGGCTTGGCTTTTTCTTAACCGGCTCGAATTTTTACCCAGGTTGGTTATTTATCCTGCTCGAGTCCCTGTTCGGGCGCCAAATGAAACGTGTTGACTATGTTTCATTAATATTTTTGTTCGGGATCTCGAGCGGAGAATAAATAAATGCGGTCCTAGGTAGAATTCTCTTTTTCGTTTATTTTTATGCCTCGGTTACATGCCTAGATAATGTAGTGAAACTGTTTTATCTCAGCCGTCGATTAGCGTGATAAGTAGTACACATCGATTATTATGATCTCGATCGTGATTTTGGCGCGGTATGCGTCGGTCGAGTTTCGGTGTGTTTATGTTCGCTCGTCTCAGATCAATATGGCGCTCGCCCTGTTTTGACACTTCGTGTGTTGCCGGGTATCGGCGTTCGCTTCTCGCCGAGTTTCCGACTTATATCTACGTGCGTGAAGTGATTTTGTGCTTTCCCCAGGGTTCGGTACGTATCGAAATTATTGTACGTCGCCAGAAGAGTTATATATTTCTTTCTTTTAGGTTCCTGGTGTTAATTTTCCGTGACTCTTGTACGCCTTTGCGTCGGTGCGTGCGGTCGGATGCTTGCTCACCGGGTCGGTCTCGAAGTCCTCGCCTCGACTAATTTCCGCCGTGCCCGAGGTAATGTTTAACACTCCGTCCTTTGGAAATACTTCTTACGACGTGATTTTACAAGTTAGGCTTATAGTGGGTTGACCGTGTATCAGTCGAGATTCCCTCCTTGCTGCTCGTGGCGGCAATTTGGGCGTCGAAAGATATCGGTTGTTCCCCCTGCTAACGGTAAGTTCCCGAGAAGGTGAGGTGTCAGTTGGTCGCTGGATCGCCTATTTATATTGTTATTCTTAGCGATTTGTTGACGAGAAGCGTAGCCCTCTTACGATTGTTTATTGTACTAATGTTGTTAATTTTGGTTTCAGGTTTCATCGTCTCAATATATATTCATAATAACTGAAAAGATTACGCAGTTATTCAATTTGGTACATCACGAAAAAAGACATTTAGCCTCGTATAAAGAGATTAAAAAAGAAGCAGGTTGTAGCATGGTCTCTGTCTTCCTACCGAGACCTCTATAGCTTTTTCTCTCTCATACATACAGCGCCTTTAAGAGATAGAGAGCGCGTGCCTTCTGATCTAGAGTATAGGCGAGGTGGTGGTGAACGGTACGGGGGGAAGCACACTGCGAGCCGTATATACTGCTAGCAATATCTCCTCTTCGTTACCTCGCGCAGTCTCTCTCTCTTTCTCTCTCTCTCTTTCTCTCTCTCATTCTTACGTGAGAGCGTGAGAGCGTGTGCCTTCATGAGCTCTCTCTCTCTCGAAAAACGAAAATTTTCAAAAAGACATGTTTTTGAAAGACCTATGTGTTTTGAGAGGGCAATTAAAATCCCAACTTTTTGATTGGTAATTAAAAATCTCATTTTTTTCGATAGTTACTGAAAAAATATAAAAATTGCAAAAATTAAAAATCCGGGCAGTTACACCGTATGATGTGCAGAGTTCCGTATATATCATTTCAAATAATAATTGAAAAGATTATACAGTTATTTCATTTGGTGCAATACGAAAAAACGATATTTATTCATGTATAAAGAAAATTAAAAAGAAGCAGACTGTAGCATGGTCTCTGTCTTCCTAGAGAGCTCTCTATAGTTCTTGCTTTCTCATTCATAGTATATGCGAAGCGAAGATGAATGCTACAGGTGACGCTGCATGTCATATATACTGCAATGCCTTCGCGAGCTTGCCCCTCTGTCTCTTTCGCTCTTATGCGCTACCTATGGCTCTCACTCTCTCTCTGGAACAGAGGTATTCCATATATGAGGCTCTTCTCTGTGTGCGGCTAT